>JAEAOA010001797.1:645000-765000 GCA_016746295.1 Potamilus streckersoni | reverse complement strand
TTTGTCAACGATCTTTACACATAAGAAACAAACATTTCGCTACAGAAGGAATGCAGAAATGTATTATTAACACTAAAAGATTTACAAATATATGATTACTCTTTGTTCCATTATGACAGTTAAAATTGTACGTGCATGACCACACCAAACACTATCCTTCTACTCCTCTCCTTCTTTTTCCCTCTTATTTCAATATAAGCATGTATTTGATGTGTCTCAACTTCTTCGAGAACTCCTATCTACGTGCTCGTTGATTATTTAATAGTGTTTTAATGGACAGGAACTTTTAAGTTGTAAATCTTGTTTCCAGTCCTTTTGCTGTTACCCATATTTCAGATCTGTCTTGGTAATAAAACATGCTTTAATTAATAAACCGGCGGCGCTTATTGCGATTTAATAACATCGTGTCAAACGGGAACGAGTGAGGAGATAATAACAAGGAGGGCAGTTTGTATCATCATTTAAACTTTTTTCACCTCATTTGTGTAATTATATTATATTACTTTCAATGTCATAAAGGATTAAACTTGCATACACTTTTCCAAAATGCTAACTCTAGACAAATTGATTCGTCGATTGGCCGTACGCCTGTCCTTTGCTAGTTGTTGCATTGGTTCAAGATTTTTGTGAACATTTGCTTGATGCGAGGTCGTAAAGGTTTAAATATTAATATATAAATATTATAGCTGTTCTCGTAGTGCTCTTCTGTTTGTTGTTGTTAAGTGTAGGCTCGTCCAAAAGTAACAAAGGAAAGAGTGAAGAAAACAAGCTTTGTAAATTTTAAGAAAATAATTTATTTGGCTATAAAACAAGGTAAAATATGAAAAAGGACTTACGGTTTGTGAATATAATCTAAACATTACGTTTTGAATCTAAAACAATAAATCCTATCACTAATAAAATCTAAAACAATAAATCCTATCACTAAAACGTTCCAATTGATTCCAAGTTCGAATATTGATGAATTTCCAAGATGGAAGGTGATGACGTCTTCTCAAATCTGCCTTGTGCTGTTGTGTCAACAGTTCCTTGTTGGATTTTATGAATCAAGAATAATATCACAGCTTTAGATTGCTGAATAATTTCCAATAAATGTCTTTGTCCAAGACTTTGATGAAGATAAATATTCTCTACAGTCAATAATTTTTTTAAACACAAAAATCAATTCAAGTAGCAACAACAAGACAAATAAGTTGAGCCCATAGGTATATATTTATGACTAAACAAATCCACTAGAAAATGCCCGTTTTGACCCGCAATTTTAGATCACATGATGGCTCACATGGTCAAAAAGTTGGAATAACGCAGTAACAAAATGCCACTTTTGCACGTAGGCTATACGGGTACGATTGTACGAAACAAATCTTACTATAAGATTTAATAATAAAAGCGTTGTTTACAAAATAGAGCGATCACGCTAGCGAAGTATGACCTTGATTACGACCAATGATTTTCTGTTTGTGTTTACCAATTTCTTAACCAAGGTCAGGAACTAGATCAGCTAAAAGTAAAATATAGCAATCGAACTGCATTGTTTATCAGGTCAAACAGAGAACCGAATTTTCCGGAAAAAGTATAATCCAGTGAATAAAATTACAATTACAATAACATGTAATGAAATAAAAATAAAAATATAAATGAATTTAAAACTAATACACAAGTAATTAAATTACATATAAGTAACACTGTTATTTTGTATAAGACCATATAGTCGTAATAATTCAAGTTTTTCTTTTTATCGTCCTCTATCGACTTTCTGTTTCCTCCTCGTGCTGTTGCTGAACAATCGCTTCTTCTGTTTCTTTCCCTCGTCAGTCTGACTCTTTCTGAACCAATGGTAACGATAGTGAAGGAGATGAAGCTATACATTCTTTAGGCAACGACAGTAAATCATTTAAGACAAGTCATCTTCTACTGGAGGAATACTAGTTAAAGGTGCAGTAGTAGTCGTGGTATTCAAAGTGACGTCCACTCAACCGTGTCAATCCGGTCTTAGACTATGTATACAAGGGCATCCTCGCCCATTCCCAGAACAACTCATCGAATATATGGACAAGAGCAGAGTGAGTTCCAAGCCATAATTTCCGGCTATTTAACTCAGACTAACCCGTGTCATTTAAGCTATTGTGCTCCATTACCAGGATCACAGGCAGCTATATGGAATAGAAGAATATATTTGTAGATGCAAAGGTGTCTGAGTAGGATATTTACCTTTGCATCTGCCGTGAGACTAAATTTGAGAAGAAGAAGAAGACACCTCTACTAGCCGACTTTGGTTTACAAACCTCTACGGCCATGTTCAGGCCTATCGTTTAAAAAGCGATATAGTAATCATATTTGCCTTACATTTGTGCTTTCATGTTTGCTTCTTTGTTTATTATTCGTTGTTATGTCTTTCCCACAAAAATACTAAACATAAAACACGTGACCCTATCTCACGTGACCCTATACCATGGAATGATCTGTAAATCTCGGACGAGAATGACGATTTGTTTTAACTTCCATTTTTTTTTCTTAGTTAGAAAGAGTATTGAGTCTATACTCTTAGAGTGATAAATTCTCTCTATACGTAGCGAGAGGGCGTGTGTAAAACGTAGTCGAATCAAATTTCGGAATCAAGATGAAACGATCACACTTTGTTGAGAAGAAACAAGAACAAGAAGTCAAGAAACGAGTACGAAGACTTTTAGTGTTAGTATAAGTGTATGTCAGTGACTTCGAAGATGATAACAGTAAGCCTAAACCAGCACCTTCTACCTTTGCCACAAGATGAAATGGGTCAAAATCCACAGAAAAACGTCGTTCCGCCGCTCGCGAAAATTATTTTCACATTCGACAGCCAAAACAAAATTATTTAAAAAAAGAACCAATGCTTACACATACACATTGAACTTTAAAGAGTGTAAGTCTGGGATGTTACCCGAGAAAGCAGCTGGCTTCATTGCAGATTTGTGGGATTAATCGTTAGTAACAATTAAATGACAGTGCCAAGCTAAATATAGCAATCTTTTAAGACTCTCCATCGCTCACTACAAAATTAACACCTTACATCCTCGACAACCTTCAACACATCCGACAATCCTCATCAATGCAAAAACACTCTTCACATGACCATGTTTCACCTCCCATAGGTAGCGGACGTAGACAAGTGTTATTGACTGATGAACTTTGCGCTTGAAATTGACAACTCACAAAACCAGATGTCCTTAGATCCTACCATTATTATGGGGCAAATGTATGCCGAGAAGAACGATACCACCCATTGGAAGAGATCATGGGCTTGTATTTGAAAAGCTGATAGATTATATTAACGAAATGAAGTAGATCCTCTTTGAAACAAGCATTCAATTAGAAAGAGACAGTGTGAGGTATTCCTGAAAAACAAACTTGAAGACTTGTTGGTTGAAAGTATACACTCAATATATTTTTGGAGCTCTCTTACTTCGAGGACCAGATTTCTCTGACTGAAAATGAATTCACCTGTTTCATAATCAAGAGCATTTCGATCCAATTTCCAGAATCACAGGATTTATTCGATACGTTTTACTATTGCGATGCAGTGGGTGTTGAGTTTCAGGACCATGCATTCTGACGTAGATATTAAACACTCTCTTTAATTCCGTTTGATTTTCAAGAAGAAATGTTTTACCCAGTTACTGAGGACAATTTCTACCAATATTTCTGGATCAAGGAAGTATCTATCTTTTGCAAAAAGCTTCTACCATCGTTAAATTTTGTGGATTAATCTAGCGATCGTACCCTTACCTGCTACCTCTCTTTTATTATTCGTTGATATCAATGTACAAATTTGCACTCGTTTCATTAGGTGTGTGACAGCGAAGACAAATATATCGGACATTCGAGAAACGGTGGAGGACAAATAGGAAGCTTTTCCCGTGGATCGCTTGAATTTCGAATACATACAGAGGCTATAATAATTCCGGGGATATTTATTTCCCTTAACGAACAGAGAAAAGTCCTTTCTCAGAGTTCACTGGCTAAGAATTAAGCAGCAAAACATACAAACTAACGACTGAGGTAAAAAAACGACGATGCTAAATGGTAGAAATTATGTAGCACGATTAAATTGGCGTTAAAATCCCGATCCAGAATTTAGACACATTACTGAAAGTTACGACGTGGTGGAGATCAAATCATTGAAGTTTGATTGGAAAATAAACCAAAACACCACACATAATGATGAATTTCAATGAGTGCAAATCAAAACATGTCAATGTGATTTCTTTGAATCAACGATTACCCACCGGTCACCATTAAATGTAGACAGAACAGATCGACTTCAATGCAAAGGTTTTATCAAATACACAGTGCTATTCTCAACCAATTTGTACTATCCTGTCGTATTACATCATTGCTAAAGAAATCCACTGCACAAAAGAGAATGCATTAACAGACAGCTTGTGAAGATTCAAGTAAAACACAAAGAGCAATTATATCCTTTACGACATAAACTTTTAAATCATTACAGTCAGTTTATCAAGTGACCCGAAAAAATTAAATTATGTCCCGATTTTTAAACTATTTCTATTTTCGCAATTTAAGAAGACTGGTTCTTGGGAAAGACTGCCACAGATACAAAACAAGACACAGATATAAAGCTTACCTTGCTAAGAATTTTGTACTCAATGTTGTTCAATCAAGTGTTTTGGAAGAACGTCATTGACAGTCTTCAAAACTAGAAGGCTATCCAAACAATTGTACAAGAACTGTTTCTACATATTATCCCGTTGATGTGTTGTCTATATGTTATTGGAAACGTTTCTCGGATTTCATTTATCAACAAATTGATTGTGGAACATTTACTAACAGTACATGAACCAAAGACATGACTACCAGAACTTTGTGTGTGAAAGACAAATTGTGCTACAAGTGTTGAGAACAACGAAAGAGACATGCTTGTGTATCTCTGTGTTAAGAAGATATACGTCGTACTTTATCCACGCTTCATAATCCACGCTTAAGAATTACCAGAAAGTATATAGCTAGTTGGTTACACCAACAAGATATCATGACTTGAGATATGTAATTGACTCAACAAGTCTTAGCTTTGATGCTTGAATACAAAATGTGGTTCATTATCCCAAAGACATCGTCTGTCACTGATCCGAGATAAACAATTAATTTGAAACTAGTGCAAGAAGTAAAAATTGAATAAAATACACTTTTAGAGACAGTGGTTGAAAAATCTAACATAGAGCAAAAAAGTCCACCAAATTAGTAGTGTCAAGATAAAATCAATGTCCCATTATGCTACATTGTTCATGTAAGAGCAAGGACTTTCTACTTATGTGTGCTTTAATCCTTGTTTCTAACGCTCTCTTTCTCCTTTGAAGTCATTCTACAATCATTACAGTTGATATAATAAAACACACCACACTTTTTTAATTTTCCGTTTAGTCCTTCACATACGTAAATTGTGTCATTAAGAGTTGTATGGTTTATGATATAATTGATCAAATTGTTTTCCTAATACTCTGGCTAGAACTTATGATGTACCGTGCATGCATGGCAAGCCGATGTTGGTTCTATCTGGGCCATAACTGGTTTTGCTTGTTTTGTTCTTTTTTTCTAGAAGCTTGCAAATCCGCCTGGATAGTCGTTAACCATTTGTGTAGTTTTCACATGCTCTACTTCTTCCATTCGATATGTCTCATCAGTGACTAGGGAATTAACTCAGTGCATTAAATATCTCACTTGGTTTTTCTTCAATTATTTTAACATATTAATCAGTTTATGTTTTATTGATGTAGTAGGGTTTCTACTTAATTTCTGATATGATATCTCACTCGTCTTTTTGCAAATGATTCATCTCTGCAAAAATACACGTCTAGTTGCTTCCGTGGTATAAAAACCTGACACTCTGGATAAGTTCAACGACAAAGCGTCAATTATAGATTATGCTGCAGACCATAATGGTATATTTAACGACCTTCGAAGGAAAATCAAAGAAGGAAGCAGTTTAGAAACGATGGATCGAGTATGCAGGAGTATATGCTTTGTGATGCTTTAATTTCACCCCAGATCAAGGTAGCAACAAATAACAGTTCTACCTTCTCAAATAATTGCCAACTTCGTGAGGAACTTTAGTTATACAGTAGCTCTGGAAATTACTGCAAAGTCATCGTGTGTGCTGAATTTGACAATAATATGGAAATCAACAGATGAAAAAAGCGATCCATGGTTATTAGAATAAAAGCTTGAAGAGAAAGACCTTATGACGGTTGTCGATGAGGTTGTTTTTCATCCAGAACAAGAAGACAAACATACAGTCCATAATTACAAGATGGCCAGAGCAAGAACAATATTTAGCCTCATGTTTTGTCCGTGACGTGACTGACAGAAGTACAGGTCGGACCAGAGACCATTGTTATGAATGTCAGATCGATCATCCTAGTCAGACACAATAAGACAAATGTATAATGATAAGCCAAAAAGAAAAATTGGAAGAGTATCTAAAGAGACATGGATCGTCATCTCAACAGAAATATTTTTTAGAAAGTCATACCAAGACTTGCATGACCATTCATTACATCACAGACTATCACGGTTAACAAATCAACGCAGTCTTGAAACAGAGACTATGAGATTTTCATCAATGTACATGACATATTTTTATGGGAAAAAAATCAGAAACCTGAATTACATGGAAACCATTATTAATATTGAAACAATGTATTCTGGGAACTTCATTCATTGCCGTCTGACTCACAGTTAGTTTACAATTATTTTAAAATCCTCGGAGTGTACTAAATATGAACTTCCAGATCGAAACCTAAAGACATTCAAGCTTACCCATCAATGCAGACGACATGCATCGATCAGAGGCCTATTGGGTAGCTCTATACATTCGGAACAATCACAGTATGGACTATTTTGATTTTTATGGAGTACCTCATCTGGAAGACATCATTAACTTTGTGAGAGGAAATACTATATCGATTCAATTTAATAATGTGAGATTACAAGTATCAAATTTCATAATGTGGAGAAGGTTGCTGTTTTGAGTTAATTGAAAACAAATTATATTGACGTGCTTTTTCACGTGTCTTGATATCAATCTTGTTCACGTTTTCATGTACATCCCAGTACTGAATCAGAGGGACGTTTTACTCTACGTCCGTGCATTTCTCATAAAATGTGGTGTGTTCACCAGCCTGGCCACCCATTGTTAAATCGTCAGCTAAAGATGGCTAGAATGTCAAAACTAAGTGAATCCCTATTGTATATGCACGGGGTCAGACACCATCTGATTTAGAAGACATGCATAAATACCATATATTCCTCAAGATTGCTTAACACCCGTTAGATAATCGCAGAAACAGAAGAATAGATGGCAAAATACAAGGGAGAATATCTAAGATATCAGGAATATCATAAATGGAAACAACAAAATCAACATTTACGGCAACAATGGATTGAGAAAGGAGAAAAGGTGGAGTACAGAATGGACTGTGAAACTGAAAACAAAATCATGGACCACCTACAACGGCAAAACGGCTCTTTTCAGGACCAAATAGATCTCTAGAAAAGAGATATACTAATCAGTTATGCAAAGATCATGATTGTTGTGGTTTTTTATGTTTGTGTATGTCTTTATCTCTACCTCTTCCACACACACACACCAAGAAAGAAACTAAAACTTTTCTTTTAAATGTGTATTCTCAGCGTATATATTGTGTTTCTGTGAGAATAGAGTGTATGAACACTCATTCACTCTTGTATATACCCATGTAAAACAATTCATAATAAGGGTTTATGTTAGGTTAGCATAATTTATGCCCCATTTGTGTTCTGTGTGAGGATTATATTCTGCGTGAAAGATGTTTTCCGTCACGTCTTTCAAGCATACAGAGTGCCACTCAACGTCATTCGTATGTTCAAGAATAAGGCAAGCGTTTACAAAGTCCGCAAACCGGTAGAGGCCATCAGATTCATGGAAAGAGTACATCAACCCCTGGATGTGATAGAGAAGTTAGAAGTCTATCCACATAAATGACACCTGAAAATAGAAATCTCTCTGAGAAATGCTAAAGAGTTCGTCTGAGAGTTGATGCATGACGAGACAGAGAAGATCAAGGTGAGAGGAGATATGGGTTAAAAAGCAGGGAAAGAAGCACTTCTAGCTTCCTAATAGCAACTAAATGAAGGTCAAGGACACATTTTGCAAATTGGGTCTTTCAGGTTGGATGCCGAAAGAGAAAGAAGATTAGTAGAATGAGCCAGACGAGCTTAGTTATATGTTCGTTGTTTTCACCAAGTTGGAAGAACAATAGAAAGAACTGGGGGCAAATATGTGCGGGCTTCGATGATTGTTCTAAAAGGTGCGGCCACCACAGGACATTGTTGTTAAACTTCAGAGAAGAGATATGCTATCGACGTTTGACAAAATCTATGTTTGTGTGTGCGTTGTTTCTTTTCCCACAAAAAAACTACAATTTAAAACCCCTTTCCCTCTACTCTTGTGATAGTATGTGTGAAAGAGCATAATAGTCCGTCTATAAACACATTCTAGCATTGTTAGTAATATAATGTTTATATGTATGTACGCATAGAGCGTGTGTATAAAAACTCCTGCCTTTTTTGGAGAGAAGGTGCTGAATAGTGGTGTGTGGTTTTCGAGTGATCAAAAATTGGGTGCTGGATAGATTATGTGATGTTTCGTACTGTAATTTAAAAAGCGGGTGCTGGATAATAGGGTGTGTTTTGATGTTTATACAAAATTGTTAACATTCCATTTCCATTACTTACCCGTATCTTTTTCAACACGGAAATTGGCATTTTTCTGTACATCCCATGTAAAACAAGTGAAAGTTTTAACAGGATATCCCATACGTTTCAGAGTCCTAATATTGAGGACGATTCTAGCAATATAACCATGCAGACCCAGATGAGGTCAGCCACTTCAAACAATGTTTCAATGTACCACAATGCTAAACCTATGGACAGTTTTAACATAGGATTTTCCATACCTCCTTATAGTGTCCCATAATGTAAACACAAAGGCTAAAATTAATTTCCGTAAGGTTCAAGGATGCCACATATTACTACTTACCGTATTTTGTTTTAAATTCATTTACTACGCCTATAGAAAAATTCAGCACAGACCTTTTGTGAGTGAAGGAAGTATGGTTATAAATTTGACTATGACTATATTTATTTAAATCGATCATGTGTTTGGGACTGCAGGGTAGGGATGCTTTAACGATGGATGTGGTCGAATTAAAACAAGGTTGTGCGTATAGCATAACTACCGTATTAACAAGTATTAACAAGTAAGTGTTGAGTACTAGTTTTAAATCAATCTGATATGGCTTACCGATGTGACATCAAGAAACAAGACTGGTATATGGCCAAACATTGTTTTAATACGAAAACCAGACAGACGGAATTGACATAGAGGTTGCTACTAAATGGACATGTATTTTGCCATTTAAAATAACGTGTAGGGCATTTTGTAATTTTTGCTGAAACAATTTGTTAATAGTCGTAAAAACAATACTGGTATAATATGGAGAAAATATTAAATTATCAAATTGTTATTGCTATCTGTCGACCACTATGCATTAATTAACCCCACCCCCGCTTTGGTGCTATTTATCTCCCATGAATTACCGAAATTAAGCACTAAAATTAGTCAAGAGTGAGAATGTCCAATATTAGTAACTGTATTGCCTCCATCGATCAAGGCAGAGTTTGTTGTTTCTTCAACGCAGCCAAAATCCGTTACGGAAAACATATTTTCATGCAAATACCATTTCCAGTGAAAACTGTTTGGTTTTGTCGTTTGTCATAGCTTGCTATAAACAAAACCAAAACAACTAATAGTGTCCATTACTTTTGTATGCCTATTTACCGAAGAAGAGCGGTACACACAAGATATTGTTAGAGCAATCTAATATCTGCGCTCATCTAGGTAGTTTCACTAAGTGGTTGGCAATAGTATTTCTCTAAATTCAATTCCTAGCGTATTTAAGGTGATAAGATCATCCCTAAACCTTCTAAACTTTGAAAACGACTTAGAAAGATTTTTGCAGGAACTTTGAGATGATAGCAGGCTAAAAGAGATATAGAAAAGAAGAAGAAAAAAATGAACATGATGATGAATACTAAGAAATATTATCTTTCCTTTCATAGAATACAGCTAAAGGTAAGCTTTTTTATTGTATGTTACGTGTTCTTATTTCATTGCTTATAGGAAATAAATGCAGCAAATATGACTTAAAACAAGACTAGATACTGAGTCAGAAGAAGATAGTGAGCATTTGATGATGACATTGCCATCTCAGTTAAAATACAGCGCATCATCGAAAAGTTCTTGGCAATCGTTTTGGCATAAAATAATATTGGTCATTTACTTTTCTCAATGGGACTTACGTCATAGAAAGGTGAGAAAAAAAAACAGGTACATTCAGAACAAGCCATTGGTTTGATTGCGTTAAAACATTATCACTGGAATGCAACGCATTTTCTTAATTCTATTCAATAATTTTATCTTTGAACTTTTCTTAGTCACTATTTACAATCTTGTCTATTCATATAATATCAATCATTTCAGTTCTTAAATTTCGACAGATTCAGGACCTTAGAGAGCGACCACGGGCCCTGGGGTAAAAAACACCCGGGCCTCTTCTAGCTTTTGTTCCAAACTAATTTATTTTATAAACTTAAAAAGTGTTGTATGGCAAGGGCTCCTTTACAGGTCCGGGCCGCAGGGATATATCACCGGTTGCACCTCCCCCCACCCCCTGCCGGCTCAGCCTATATAAACTTAAGCCTAAACTCCAATAGGGTCACATATTCTTGAGATTCATTATTTGTGCACACGCATGGAGGGAAGGTAATGCCTGCTCCAACTTTACTGAAGATAATAAGTTAATGCTTTAAACGCAGTAAAACCTTGTGAGAAGAATAAGTTGTATTTTTCATGTATAAAGAATTTAAAATTAACCATATATAGAAATTTTCATATTTGACCTATAAAATTGTAAAATACAGGTGACAAAATGTATATCCCCATATTCCACAATGTGAAAAAGAGTCACAAACACCGTTCCTATACAAATACAAATCATTGTTTCATTGTTAGAAATATTTGGGTTTAAAGAATAACAAGATTGTTTCAGACACAGTCCTTGCTTGATCTAAATTCATGACAATATGTTGTGACATAAAAAATTGCGCTGATGCATCCAACAAAATACTAATTTTAAACAAAGTGTAGTACAGAAGGAAGCACGTACCTTTAAATATCCGCACTTGCATCCAACGTAACAGCAGACTGCAATTGCAATCCATAATAGAAACGAAACACTGTCAAACAAGAGGCAGAGAGTTTGCTTTCCCTCTGGTGGCTGAGCTATGCACAAAATCAAAATAAAAAAGTACCAAGCGAATAAGACAGCAAATCCTAGAGACCAAAACACTACCCAGCTTGTTGCAAAGCAGCAACATTTTTGTCTGTATACCACTGTAGGACTTTGAAGCAAGTCCTTATATGTTGCTCGGATGAGGTCAACTGGTACCTGAAAAGGTAGTTAAAGTAGGTTCGTGAAATTGAGTAGAATATATATATATATATATATATATATATATATATATATATATATATATATATATATATATATATATATATATATATAAGTATTCAGTATTTACTATTGCTTCTTGCTAAAATTAAGTCACTTGAAACTAATTACTACTGTTGTCATACACCTCGAAAACCTTTTGGATAATTCACAAGTTTGAAAGGCACGATAGTGGATTCAATGCATTGTTTAATTTCAAGGAAGATAACCATTTATATATTAAACAAAGGCGACTGCATTCAAGATACGCTTTTCTTAAAACAGTTTATTCTTTCCAGAAAGCTTACCCCAGTGGCTTCTGGACGCAATTCCGCTGGGACATACTTTGAGACTGCTTGTATGCTGCATCGAAGACATCTGTATTTCGTTTCAATTGAACAAAGCTGGCTCACAGCAAATGTTGGGTCTGCTATACAATAGAAATTATATTATGTGTTTATGGGATTTCGTAAACAAATGCGTGATAATGAAAACAGCAAAAAGAAAACGAAAATATTTCTTTCTAATATCAAGTAGGCAGTATGAGTATGAAAGCGGTGGAGCAATAATGAGACTTGTAATCTTGAAGAAAATATTGGACTTTTTATCAACTAATGAAATTCTTGAATAAATCCTTATATTACTTAGCATAAGAACAGAGGTCAAACCGAATGAATGCGTAACTCCTCTGTGTACATCTTGGATTATATAATTAATAAATAATAATAAATAATTATAAATAATCACAAAAAATAATTATAAATAATTTTCGAGTACAAACTTTGGTTTTAAAGGATTCAAAAGTCAAAATAATTGAGGTTTCGATTTAAAGTTAGAGATTTTTAGGAACTATTAAAACGACAACTGTTTGATTGCTTCAAAGACAATTATCATCCAAAATAAATAAAGTCATCACTTGAAAAGACGTTTACTTTTGATGATTTGTTCACAAGAATTTAAGATTGCAAAACAAATTTGTAATAAATATGGAATAGTCATCTTCAATAATAGTTATATATTTCTTTGGCTGTCGTAAATGGTTTTAAATATCCCTATCTCCTTGCATAGACCAATAAATGCTAAACTCTCTACTCAGTTTTGTATAATGACACATTTGCCTCTTTATAAATTCACCTTTTTGGGAACTATCTTATATTTGTAATAATTAAAAAAGTATATTAAATACTCCAAAATATAAAATCACGCACGAGAAGATAAATTTTAGCAATGCCATTCACACACATCTAAAAATGAGGAGTTGAGTAATTTGAATAAATATTAACTTGTAGCATAATATAAATATTTTGCTCCAAGACAGACTGTAAAATCAATCAGTGTTGTAAAATTGAACAAGAAACACAATATATGTTCTACAGTTAACGAGACTAACATTCTATAATGACGCAAGAAAGAATTCGAGATGCATCAAGTAATTGCTTTGATATAACTAGTCAAATTTAACTCTTTCATTCGTTCCTCTAAGAAGAAATTATCAGGGATATTAGAAAATAGAAAAATAAGAAAAGAAATAAAGAGAAATTTAAAAAATGAAAAAATCTTTAAAACATGTTGAATCCTTTACAATTACCTGCCGCACTCTTTTCTTGGATGTGAAATGGCGACCTTGAGGATTCTCCTACAAATAAAATTAATGTGAATACAAGCACTGTGGAAGTATTCGTTATGTGAAAGTAGTTCAGTAATAGAACGCATTTCAGTTTGTCTAAATTAGTGGATACCTGGAATAGATACAAATTATTGCCTGTTCAATAGTCGTTCATTAAAGATAAAAGACAAATCATACCGTGTCGAAATTTTCGTGATGCGATGCTATATATTAATATAGATTTTTAGTTACAATTTAACTGGACTGTACGAATACTGATTGTTGGATCACTGATTGAATTTGCAGAGTATCATTTAAAAGATATTAGTACTACGAGAGTTCTTTTCATATTAGTAGATGCATCACTAATTATATAATGTACTTATATCCCTTCCAGAAAATTTAGATTATATTATATTAATTACATAAAAATATTTTTCTTGTTATTCACATCTCCTGCGAATATGAACATAAATTAACCTGACTTAACTCAGAAGAATGATCTGCCGGTTCCATGTACATCTCTACTGCATGGTTATATTACTTTCTGTTGAAACTATTTGCAATACTTAGATCTTGCTTACTAATACGTGCACAGATTCATGCACGATTAGTATATTGGTTATGATGGGTATCAAACGTTATCTACACATCAAATGAGACGATCAAAAGTCGAGGCTAAATCATTATGATTGAAAATATATTTAATATTGCTCTAAGTAAAATTTGTTTATGATTAGTTTTTCTCGGGGCGGATGTAGCATAATCATTTGTAGAACTTTTCAGTGGTATTTTTTCATACACTGTACTTTCCCTCGTACTCTGTTGAATAATTATTTCTATGCTCACTAAAAGACCATGATTTTCAAAGCAAATTGGCAAGTAATAAAATGAATATGTACTCTATCACTGTATTAATTTGTTCATCAAAAAGATAATACTAATCAGTCATATTTGCCAAGTTTAAGTTATTTCCTGGCTGAGTAGGTGCATATAGATCAATATTACAATCACGCTTGTTAAATATATATATATATATATATATATATATATATATATATATATATATATATATATATATATATATATATATATATATATATATATATATAGATCAAAAGCATTATACAGTTTGTTTATATAACAAACCTTGTTCTCTCAGTCTTACATTCTAGCAATCCAATGCCTTTCTTCCGTTGCTTTCTTTGTATTTGCTTGGTTGTTTGCTTGTTTAACTATGTAATCATTCCGCGGTTATTTCAAGCAAAATTCAATTAATTTGATATATATTTATCTAGATCAAACAAAATATAGTACGTGTTAGCTTCAACAAATTGTCTACTCACCGTGAGTTAAAGATCCTCTTATAATTACTTTTCCTACTGCCATAGTTGCTCTATTTTGTTGCATTTATGTGTAATAATTTTTTGTTCTGCTACCATATCTATACCATAATGAGGATATCCACATCATACATGATTCAATTTTAATACCATAAAAACCTTGTAAGATAGTATTTATTTGTTCATATGCTCATTGAATTCTAGATATCTTGCGTAGACTGATTTTGTAGACATCACGTCAGATGTATCTTTCTATTCAGATATGAAAAATTCAAAAGAACGTTTTATCTAGGATCTAGGTTCAATAAACAAGGTTAAAACAAAAGACTAAATATAACCTCACCTTCTGCTATATTTCTGAAATAATTGCTACTTATGTTTAAGCTACTTCCATTACTACCTCAATTTTTATTACTAGTGATTGTTATACTTGCTTCCTGTTGTAAGATAACTCACCTGTTGATTCAATCGATTTCAGTAGTCTGGGCCACCAAGTTGTCTCCTCAACGCCATCTCTGGCATCGATATAAGTCAGAAGCATAAATTCCTCAGGAACATCACAGTCATCTAACAAAACTGGAATTAGTAAGTTCTTCCGTCTCTGGAGGCACAATTTATGGGCCATTTCTGCCTCCAGTAAAACATAGTGACTCTCAAGGGCTTCTTTTGAGAATACTACAACAACTTTTTCGGAGTTCTTTACGCCATCTTTTATATTAGCCATTATTTTTGTGCCTGGCAAAAAATCTCTCTCGTGATCACAACATATGTAACTGTACTCTGTCTCCAATTTGCTGATAACAGCCTTTACCCAACGCTTGTCACTCGGAACATCTGTGTAGGAGAAGAAAATATGGAACTTTTTGTCTGGAGGAAGTGGTTTCTGTCCCATCGATGGATTGTCAACAGTAGTATTAAGTGGTAGTTCATCAATTATCACATGAACGTCCATAGTTAGGGATTGCTACAAAGGTAAGAAAAATAGAAATCTATTGTATGCATACGCTGTCATCATTGTGAAAACGATCAATAAATAACCTAAAAACATTATGCAAAAGCCCACTGTACCCTTGGTCATTGCTAAAACAGTTACCATCCCAAGAGTAATATAAATGACTCCACAACTACATTTAATATAACCACTAAAATCTATAATACTAGTTTGCGATTTCCAAACGGTTTACCAATTCATTGTAACTTCAATACTTTTTACGTATCCATCTATATACACGTGTAACAGACGAGTATCAAATTAAACGACCATTACAAATATAATCAAGTTATTAATAATATCATTTCTGATGCGTTATGTTTTGCCTCAGAAAGGTTTAAAAATATATATAGAAAAAGTCAAATATTCGTCTTTCCATCATTAATCTCATACATAAATGCATTATACGTGAAGTTTCTGTTAATGGGGTATTTTTTGACGTAAATTTTAAATTTGGAAACGCAGTTTATTTCGATTTTCAGAGTCGAAAGGTTTCAGTTTACTAATCTATAAATATATTCTTAAAATAAAATGAAATTTTTTTCTTTATTGTGATGTATTATTGTACAATCAATCATACAATTTTGCAAAGAGAGATCATTCGAGCTGCAAATATCATTTTACTGATATTTACTGCAGTGAATAATCAGCAGCGTGATAGTTTATAGTGATATCCCACCCAGTCAAATTATCGTGACACTAGGCCAACTGGTCCTAACACTAACCTCTTAATGCTGTGCGCCAATCAAGGCAACTGTTAGTGCCATGTTTAAAGTATTTGGTATGACTCGGCCTGGGTTCGAACCCACGACCTCCTGCATCCCAGGCGGACGTTCTAACCATTAGGTCACCGAAGCAAATATGAAATATGTATCCCAATGCACGGTGCTTTTGTCACAATTAAATTTCAGCCAATTGTATTAAAACCTTTTTTATTCTTGTAATGCAATATATTATTTCAATAAAGATTGTGCTTTCATGTGGGAATTGTAAAATCACTCGCATTGCGTAAGACATTTTTTTTCTCATATTCTAAGTCAAAACATTTAGACTCAGTAACATTAGTACACGATTCGCTCATCTTCCTTTAGGTTGACGTGATCAGTTATGTAAATGTATTTCATGGAAAAAGCTAATGCAGCAGAATTTTACGCAATGAGGTGTACAAACCCAGAGAACAAACAGTAGAAAATGTCTTGAATCATCAAGCAAAATATATGCCTTTCTTTGGTATTCGCCCAAATTGCATAAAAACCAGATGCGGCTTTACGTAAATTAGTTCGTTTGCCAGAATTCAAGGCTCGTCTTTCGTGCAGGTAAAAAGCGGTCTTTAGTGGTAAGGTTGTACAGATCTTTGATATTTTATAATTTTAATGTAAAGTTTTGGGAGTAACAGCTCAATCTGATATCTACGTCTTTGCTATAATTTTTTAATTTTTTTACAATACTCTTTTATTTTTCTTTATTATAATGTATTGTTTTGTTCAACTGTATTAAGAAGTTGTATTTACTTAGTTGTCATACTATTCATTTTTGCAAACATCGAGTTCACCACCAATTTCATGCTCAGTAATAATTCACCACCAATTTCATACTCAGTAATAATTCACCACCAATTTCATACTCAGTAATAATTCACCACCAATTTCATACTCAGTAATAATTCACCACCAATTTCATACTCAGTAATAATTCACCACCAATGTCATACTCAGTAATAATTCACCACCAATTTCATACTCAGTAATAATTCACCACCAATTTCATACTCAGTAATAATTCAAGACCAATTTCATACTCAGTAATAATTCACCCCCAATGTCATACTTAGTAAAAATTCACCACCAATTTCATACTCAGTAATAATTCACCACCAATTTCATGCTCAGTAATAATTCACCACCAATTTCATACTCAGTAATAATTCACACCAATTTCATACTCAGTAATAATTCACCACCAATTTCATACTCAGTAATAATTCACCACCAATTTCATACTCAGTAAAAATTCACCACCAATTTCATACTCAGCAATAATTCATTACCAAGTTTATACTCAGTAATAATTCACCACCAATTTCATACTCAGTAATAATTCACCACCAATTTCATACTCAGTAATAATTCACCACCAATTTCATACTCAGTAATAATTAACCACCAATTTCATACTCATAATAATTCACCACCAATTTCATGCTCAGTAATAATTCACCAACAATTTCATACTCAGTAATAATTTACCACCAATTTCATACTCAGTAATTATTAATGTAGAAATAGAAGATTCTTTAATCCACAGAGTATTTTAATTTGATATTTTAGATTAAATTCAGTAAAATACATTTCAGACATGTAGCATGATGTCTCACCCAGTCACATTATCCTCACACCAGGCCAACCATTCCTAACACTAACCTCTTAATGCTGAGCGTCAAACTAGGCAGGTGTTAGTACCATTTTTCTAAGTCTTTGGTATTAAAACCTGCCTCGCTTGACGTTCAGCATTAAGAGGTTAGTGTTAGGACTAGTCGACTCTAACTGGTTTAGCCCCGGTCGAGTCATACCAAAAACTTACAAAAATGGTACTAACACCTGCCTCGCTTGACGCTCAGCATTAAGAAGTTAATGTTAGCGCAGATCGTCCTGGTGTCAAGATAATGTATGTTATACAATATTCATACGTTGATACACACCTTACCAAATGCACTCGCTGAGCTATTAGTGACAATGTCGTCAATCGTATTTTATTAATAGATACCCGTGTGAATTTGAGAATGAAAAATATCAGCTGTGGGATCTTCAGCAAGTCGTAATTGAGAAGTGTTGCAGTGGCTCAGTGGTCAAACAACAGTGCTCGCTTCTGAAAGGTTACAGGTTAAATTCCTACAATCGGAAAAACCGCGTTCGATACCAAAGTGTGTCATTGTGCAAAGCATTTTAGTCTGCTTGCTTAGCTACTAAATGACCGTCATGTCTTCCTGTGTTGTTAAACACCAAACCAAACAAATACAAACTGACACTGACACAAATCAAGAGGACAGTATTTTTTTTAGATCTGATAGATTCGACTTACCTGTATGTATTGTTATTTCCGTGGTGTTCCTGAGGTATCTAGAAAGGCAAACAAAATCAAAATATAACCTGCTTCGATCCACTTGTACAACGAATGAAATCACCAAGACTGGTCTACTGTTTGTAAAAAATATACGAATAAATTTGTAAAATTCTACGATTAAATTGGATATAAAATGAAGTGGGAGGCGTTCACATTCACTTTTATAAAACCTTTAAAAGCCTTAACAAGGCAAAGAAAACGTGTTATACATATTTACACTGTAACTACAAAGCTTACGCGGAAAATAAACGGTAGATAATCTTAAGTAAACAATTACCTACTTTTGTAAAACACGATTGCAGATTAAATAAATAGGGCAAACGTAAATTGTATGACTTTTATCGACTAAATGTTTACAACTACATGCGTGGTCGTTGTGAATGAAGAAAATTTTATTGAATTTTTAAAAAGGCGGACAAGGTATTTTTGTTACATAATGGCAGTTCGAAAAGCTGGTTTCGTGATATCCTTAAGTGGTTTAGGAAAAAAAAAATTAAGATTTATAATTAAACTTTTCAAAGTAAATTTCTCTAGTGATGTAACACGTAGTAAAATTTAATGTGAGTACTCTGCATGGGTCTTTGTATTATTTATCAGTAACGTCTCGTGATTCATGTGTAAATAGTGTATACATAATAGACTTGCATGTCAATCATATTAAAGTTTCACTATTTAAATTTAATTAATGTGAAATGTGATTGATCTAAAGATATATTTATATGCATATACTATTTGGGTTTATTAAATAAATTACATTCGTTTGCATGCTATGTGCCACTCGCAGATCATCATGCGTTATATATATATATATATATATATATATATATATATATATATATATATATATATATATATATATATATATATATATATATATATATATATATATATATATCACAACGTTCTGTTACTAAAAGAAATATCACAGATAGCCGCTCTTTAAACTGACGTATTATGTCAGCTCTCTTTCCATCATGTAACAATGTTGACCAGAAAAGAAAGCATGGTTAGCACATCGTTGAGCCTGACAGGTTAGTGATCTTACCAATTTTGAACACATAAACGGTCAGTTCTTTTGTTAGAAAAAATGAGTTTGCCTCTTAGCATTAGTAGAGAAATTCAGTCAGACCACACGCCATCATTCTATTGATGATTCCTAATACGTCAGATGCCAAAAAGATAGCAGTAAAGAGCCACAACAAGACCTAGGCAGTATGGTTTACAAGCAAACAACAAATGCAGGAATAAGAAGCATGTCTGCCAGCACTGCCTACAAGTATTCTACCAGGCCAAACTATTGGAATGCCACTATAAAACTTGATGTATAATGTTCTTACGGAAAGGAAGGTATACAACTTTCCAAAACTTCCACCGCCACATATATGTTCCGTACATCACCTGTGCATATTGCGTGGCACTTAGCATTCAGGCAGAGCGCCCTACAAGCAAACAAGATGAAAGCAGCATTCAGAAATTTGCTGACCAGCTCCCAAGTTGCATCAGCTATACAGTTGTTTGCTGTGATCGAGTATGCAATGAGTTATTGTTATAAATATGCTCTCACTTCACTCAGAAGCTTGAGCTAGAAGAGATCAAAAAGGTGTTCCGCAATTCCGCAGCTATAGTGTTGGGTGAAGACGATTGTAGGAATTTTCAAGAATCCAAGTGCTAAGAAACGTGATCACATCTGCATGCGAGACTACTTCATAGCAGTGAAAAGTGTCGCTGAATCATTAGTTTATCATGCAATCTGAAGCCTTATATATCCACCAGATAAATTAAGTGTGTTATCATTCATAGTCTGCACGGAGACTATGGTCAAATTATCATGGAGGCTGTCAGAACAGTATCATCGGGGAACATTAGCTTCATTCTGAACATGAAAAATATACATGACGTTCTCACATAAGAAACTTCAGTTCGTTGACAGCCTCAAGATTAGAAACAACAACATCGAACAGCTGGCTGCCAACAAGAAGCCGTTTTATGCAATAGCGAGGGGCACGGAGCACAGTACTGACCTTTTGATGCACATGTGCGTTTGCACATACGAATATATCATCAGCTGTAAGTTCAGTCAAGAAGTTCTGCTTACACCATTAAAGACATTTTGTAGAAAAGTCATGAATAACTATAAAAACTGATAAGCATGCCAAGAGACTGTGAAAGACTTCTGGCGGTAAAATCCATGGGTGACTACCACGCCACGTCCTCTGCCTGCAACGCGTTTTGCCCACGCGACGGAAAATATTGTTGTCTTTCATTATACCAAGGCGAACATGAAATTTATCCACCCAGTCTATATAGGGCAAGAAATACTCCGCCTAAGCAATTACTTGATATGCGACTTTTACGACGGTCATATCAACGCACACTTTTATACACGGTCACCGACATCTTTCTTCTACTGACTGAAACTGACATTGTCTATCCCAATATGGATGAAGATGAAAGCTTCCATGAAATGAGCGAATGCCCTTAAGAGCACACACTCTACGTCACCATAAACAAAAGGTTATAGGTCAGTGTATACGGCGAGTACATCGCCCCAAGATGTAAAGTATTATGATGGCTGACAGTAGATATTCGAAAAGATAAAAGCCGACCTACAGCAACACCTCAACCTAGAGTGCCTCCAAGAGACTTTCGGTTATGCATGACCTCAAAAGGCATCGACCACCATTGCATGGGGGATATACCATAATAACAAACTTAGCTTACCTTTGCTGGACACTAAAAACTAGTTTGTCACAGACGGCATCATAGCGCGGGCATATGGTCATATCCTGGGCTTCGTCGTGTGTCGTCACGCATATTGGAGAGTAGTGTGCGTCGTGACGCATATTGGAGAGTAGTAGCTGATAATCCTTCGTCACAAAATGCAGCTCTTTTATTCCACGTCAAATTGCGATAAGATGGTATATTGACGGCTAGTCTAGGGTGTCAAAATATTAGAGTCAGTTTCGCGTGCTTGCCCTCCTGCTAGTTAGCCAGGCTCATATAATTACTGCACATGGGTGTTTGTGTTCGACAGATTGTATTGCGCTGAGGCTACAGGTGTAGTTCCAAATGAAACGAATGGCATCAATAAATACCGTTTAGGACAGCCAGAACGTAAAACAGCAGCCTCAATCACTAATTCCTGCGCTTTGAGTACGTGCTCGTCATCTCAGCTGCAAAACATGGACGTACTGATAAACATGTAACAACTCGGCAAGAGTATATTTAAACCTCTTAATAATTCCCTGCTCGCGATGGATTCAGGTTATGCCCACACCCACACGCAGCACTTTTACTATCGACAGTTGTCAATCTGCAGCAATTTGGACACTTCGTAGACCACGTCTGTAGATGCATGACCAAACGTCGTGCACGTCGTTTAGGGGCTGAAATATCAAAAGAGATTGTTGCTGTTGCCTGTAGGTAAGTTTCCACATGGCCCGTATTTTGTGAGACATTAGCGGCTTCTTCTAGTTTTTGTTTATATATAAAGGCACTTTCAGCAACTTCGAGGGCTGTAGTATATCACCAAAACGTTTGCATCCATCGTTACTACTAAGCAATTTACCGTGCTTCATTGTTTGGAAGCACAAATGTTGTAGCGCATTTTGCCACGACTGTAACACTTATTCAGGGTACCAGTAGACCAGTGAAATGATGACATAATCAATATGGCCTATGAACTCTGTTTTGAGTGGCTCACACACAGGCACGGCGGTCAATAATCATGTCGCAATGCGGTGGTAAGTTTTGAAATGTTTTGATATTGCCCAAACAGCAGCGAATACTCCGAGATGATAGATTGCTAAGACAAACTGACCATCTTGGATGTTGATAGACTCCCTCACCTCTTTCACCGGCTCCTACTACTGCTTGTATAGTGCCTGCCCTAGAAGAACATATCTATGATTTGGAACTCCCCGATTGTCGCAGGCACCTTGTTGATGGGGTTCTTATTAAAGTACACCATGTCGCATGCAAACATATATGTGTTGTGTTAGATCATTGAGGATAAAACTATCACTTTCTTGGTTTTACTTGAAGAGCTGCGATTACAAAATCGCCACCTTTTCCATGCTCTGACTTCTAATCATACAAGCCAGGTCTGTATGGATAACGGTGTCAAATTACAGTAAAATTCCACTAATAGTGTATTTCCCGCCACTGTTGCTGCTTTTGATCATTATACCATAGTCATTCTATGTCAGACCAAAAGGAAATCATTCTGAACGGCCTGACTGAAGCGTGGGCGGCAAAAACATCGGTCAGTGATATGGTCGCGCAGAAAAAAGGGGCGAATGCAGACAATACATTCAACAACCAGCATAATAAAACACGATATAAACACATTATATACATTAATAAATTAATGGAATGGTCCCTAGATGTGGATGAACGCGAGCAACTACAATTCCAACTTTGTAAAAGGGTGTAACTTAAAGATTGTTCGCAGGAGGCAAAGACGTGAAACGGAAAGCTCGTCAACCAACTTACCACTGTCAAGAATCTTTCCAAACGAATTATCAAGTATGATGCAACAACTGCAAACACTCTTTTACAAGCAATTGTACATAAGTGGTACAGGCACTCCAGTACACGCGCCAGCCGAGGCACCTAAACCATACCACAGCAGAGGAAAATATTTGATTAAACACATCTAAAGAAGCTGATTGGAATGCTGAAAAACTGACAGAACAAGCGGAAGTGGCTTTGTCAGAAATTATTTAATGAATTTTATTTTTTTGCTGAGGATCATCGGTAGTGTCGTCAGCTGTCGGTCTGGAAATATCGTGATTGATTGTCATCGCCATAGCAGTCGGGTTCTTTGCCAAACGCAGCGAAGGTATGGGTCATTCTGTCTATGCTTGCAGTCGTTTTGTGCTGTTCCAGCCCACTCAGCGCATACACCAGATGGTAAAAAAGCTTCAGCGATATGCCACGCATGATAGGAGCTGTTTCATGGTCTTTGGCTTTTTTTACGCCTATTTTTGTTTGTCACAATACCAGTTTTTATAATCCTTGTATCCTGGACGCATTTCGTTGGTCATCTTAAGAATGTTGTTGTTATACCTAGCATAGGGACCAACTTTGAATACCATGTCGGATGTGCGATATCTGCAAGCTATCTCACACATCCAAAATGGTCCAGCCCGAGACTCGAACCCATGTGCGGACAGAGATGAGATGACAGTTTTTGGTAAAAGCGAGCGCCTTAGACCATATGACCACCCGTTGCTATTTACTATCGACACCGCCCCACGGCTTGTTTGATCAACACTCTACAAGCAAACTTCCGGCTCATATAACGTAGGCAAACATCGCCAATTATGTGACTGCTAAAAACTGTCGCCAAACCAAACCCCATCTCCTTTGACAAAGGAGGATGTTGTGTACTTTATAATGGTTCAAAATCATGTCAACTTACTGTTACCGCAATAAACTGTTCGTTTTTTTTAATTGGACACAATGCTTTCTTAACGTTAATGGTTTTACATTCAGAAAAACACAACCACCCTATCACTCATTCTGGCTCTGGTTTTATTTTCATGCTCTCCACGAGAACCATGGTGATGGATCATGGGCATTGATTGAGATCAGTGTAAATGGAGTCTTAGTGACACATAATGGCAGCACTGCCGTTCCCGATAACCCCTCACACGATAGCCTTACAATCAGCTTTGCTTCTAATCTTGACCCTAGATTAACTGTTTTGTGGGAGGGCCTCAACCTTAATGCACAGCTATCTGAATTTTCATCTGTTCCAACCATCTTCGGTCTGACCTTCGTCTTGAATACGGCAGGAAATTAGAACCCACGTCGCTTAAAAAAATGGTTCCTATAAAGCGAGAACACAAGAAAGCAATATGAAAGCACCAGGAGGATAAATCCGAATCACTGTTGAAGCAGCTTTGCAAACATCGCACACTGAACAATGATTTGAAATGGGGCAATGTTTGCATTCCAACCAACGGAAAAGATCCACATACAATTTTACTCATCCTTGTGTGTGTGTGTGCGTGTGTGTGTGTGTGTTTGTATCTGTGTGTGTTTTTACATTGTGTGCCTTCTTATGTATAAATATCCCAACCAACTAAAAGAAAGATAGAATTCGCTTTATCTGACTGAAATAGTTTCCAGCTAAAATGTATAAAGTATTTCGTCTGAACTAACTTCCCGGCTATGCTAGAAGTTTAGTTCTTATGTTGTCTGGGGAGACGGGGCATGGGGCGCAGACAGAAAGAATTTGCACGATCATTTGCATACAATTGAGTTCAGAGTCTCTGATTTGTGTATCTCGATGACTTGGGGATACACATATTTTTATAAGTTATCTCCCTTAGTATAACTATCTGTGTATGTGTGCGTGTGTGTGTGTGTGTGTGTGTGTGATTTAAAATTTTTAACATAATTTTAACGATTTTTAAGTCTAATCACTATGATGTCTGCAGTGTAGCAGTTTATAGTGATATCTAGTACTGCGGCATCCTGCCTCAGTCATGTAGCATTACATCCCACCCAGTCATAACAAGATCGACCAGTCCGAACACAAACCTGTAAATACTGAGCGTCTAACCAGGCAGCTGTTAGTACCATTTTTAAGTCTTTGGTTTGACACGGCTGGGGTTCGAATTCGCAACCTTCCTTATCCGAAGCTCTAACTACTATGCTATCGGAACGGTACTATGACCTCCAGATGACACGCGTGTAACCCTATTGTATTTTTTAAAATTTGTAGCAGTATTTACAGAGCCGTTTTAAAAAGTGTGGGGGCCTAGGCACAAAAACTAAATTGCTAACACAACCGACACCGAAATTTGTTTTTTTTGCCTCGCGTGCATATACCTTAAAACGGCACTGAGTATTTATTATTTCTCCATCGACTCCAATTCTATTTTACAAAATGTTGATTCATTAGAGATGTCCTCCTCCATAACCAAATGCGTGGTGGATGCTAATAATTTATTGTATAACATAAGGTTTTCATTATTTTAGTTTATTTTTCATATATTTTCCTTTTTAGGTCGATTAAACAAGAATTGTTTTGAATTTATTTCAAAAATCATAAGTATCTCGACACATCTGATAATTTAAATACTTTGCCCAAACCTGAACAGCTTTAGCAGGCAAGATACTCATCCTTCTTTTTTATTAAATACGCCTTGAAATGCAAACACTCTTCTCAATAAATAGTATGCAATGACAAGATTTACTTTATTCATTCCTTGTTCTTCTTTGAACAAACTCCAACAATGTTGTATGGAGAAAGACGGTGTCTAAAAGCGCGTCGTCGTAGGGATTCTGGTCATTTTCATCTTGTATGGCCAGTTCTGAAACCAGTTTTCATGATATTCTAAACATGGATTCGATTTGCGAGATTCTATAGAAAAGAAACCAAGGTCAAGAACTGAAATTCAAAATAATGCAAATTTTAGTATTAATCTTCTACATTGGGTGGTTGGGGTTGATTTAACTATTATTGTTAATGTGCTTATGTAATATTTTTTTGTATATAATCAGCTTGTATATCATGCATAGGCAATTTTCCCTATTCAATTGAACATACGCGAAATATTGGTTTAGAATTTGAAAATCAATTTAAATGCTATACTTATTTTTCATTTACAGTAAAAAAAAGTTTTATTCATTTTCATGCTTCGTTTTTCTTAATATACAGTAGCGTTTTCCACTTGCAACAAAAGTCAACCAAATATATGCATTTGGAATGGCATTTCGTTTACAAGTTATTGATATATAAGGGACTGTACACAGCACGAGAGTGGTAAGGTTTTGGTGCTCAAGTAACAAGCAAAAGATTGCCCCCAGATGCCTAGTGGTCTAAAGCGCTCACCGTTATGGATCATTGCCATTTCACCTGTGTGTGTGCGTGTGTGTGTATGTTCGATCCTCGGGTTCAGCCATTGTTGGAAAGCTTACCAGTAGTTTCTCGTGGGTCGGTGGTCCACTCTGGGGGTGATTCCGGGTTCTTCCTCCACCATTTATACTTGCCGCCATGTAAAGCCTATCTAGTGCTGAAAATGGCGTCATACACTATAACAGCAGCAGCAACTAGCCAAACAAGATTATACTTTTGTTTTTCTGGTCGATACAAAAGCCAGAGGGAACATTCAATGGAGCTAATAAAAAACAATTCGTAGTCGTATGAAATGTATTGGAACGACAAAAAGTCATCCGGACATTAAGGAGAAAATATTTTTAAATCACATTTCATAATATTTTATAGTTAGGGACCTTATTATACTTCTACCTCCACTCGATTGCCAATATAAATAAATATATGTATTCTCTCTCTCTCTCATACATATACATATACATACATACATACATACATACATACATACATACATACATACATACATACATACATACATACATACATACATACATACATACATACATACATACATACATACATACATACATACATACATACATACATACATACATACATACATACATACATACATACATATCATCTTGATATAATTATGAGTGTATTAAGGGAAATAATTTAATTACAGGATTAATGTTAATATATTGAGTTATTTTTCTGTAACAATTTTTGTGGGTTTCTAAGAACTTTCGGTTTGAGCTATAAAAATTGTGGGAATGACGAAATATCAATTAAATCTAAGAATATTTTTTGCTCTGAACAGCGCTGCACCGAATGTTTACCAATTTCTATCTGAAACTCTGATTTTCCAGGATTGAAAAAGCATAAACCAAAAAACAGTGTTAAACACATTCTAAATGCATTACGTAGTAGAGTAAAGGAAACGTAAACGAAATGAAAACTGTTAGACGAATTGTCAAATAGTGCAGGTATTGTAATCGTAATAACATATATCAGTATTTTATTACATAATTGACTTGGTACTTTTTATGAAGTTGAAATATTCTTCAGTAGCAATTAGTGTAAACCTGAAGTGCCTGTCCACATTACTGTCGATCAAGAGTCAATTGAATCTTCTGAAGTTTAGATATTGTTCAGAAAGATGTAAGTTTTTTATCCGTAGTGATCTTAGTTTTCACTTTGTGGAGTTTTTTTTTCTGACTGAAACGGCCATCTAATCAACAATACACAACCTGACGCCGTGTTAGAGTTCCATTTGTGTTTATTGTGAGTGTCTTGGGAATTTTTAACGTAGCTTTAACAATTTGAATCATATCGCTATGAAGTTTGCAGTGTGGCAGCTTATAGTTTATAGCAATATCTGTCACCGGGCACCATGCTATAGACATGTGGCATCATGTCCCAACCATGCACATTATCCTGTCACCCCGGCCAGTCCTAACAGTAACATCTTAATGCTAAAAGCAAAGCGAAAGAGCTGCTAGTACCAGTTTAATAAGTCTTTGGTATGACTCGTTTGGTGCTTTTAGCCCGCAACTGCATGCATTTATCGAAATAATTTGAAATTCAAATGGATAAGAGACAATCAAAATGTAATGTACTATTTTTAAAGTATACTTCATTGGTACACGAAAGTGTGCGTCTGAATTGTCCTCATTTAAATTTCCAAGTGTAAGTTCTGGCGTTTTAGGCCGGTGGGGGGTGAGGGTAGGTTGTACGTTTATGATTGCTGAAAGTCACCATGCTCTACCAATAACTATCATATAAATGACAAGGTGTTTTTATACATTAGAAATAGATATATTTCAAAATATTCAGACTGAAATTGACAAATGAAACATAAATGCAATAGCAAGAAGACACCAACATTCACGTTTTAATGATTTGAATGATAATGGTCAAGGTTTCATTTGTTGGTTTATTCAACCATTTGTTCAGTTATTAGGTACGACACACACACACACACACATACATATATATATATATATATATATATATATATATATATATATATATATATATATATATATATATATATATATATATATATATATATATATATATATATAACATGTAAATAAAAATGCGCGTTTTACATAAACTGGGAAACACATTGCCAGCCAAATTGTTAATCTGAATAGTTAATGAAAAAATATTTTAATTCTAACCAGCCTCGTCTTGTTTCAATGCTTTAATTAATTAATATTACACATTTTAAGTTTGTGGGTTTTTTTACATTGTTTCTTTTGTATTGTATTCATCACATTGTTGCCAAATCAGCATTTTGCTGTTGCAAATATAAGCATCCTCAATTGGAACATTTTTATTTACTTCCACAAAAGTACAAAATAAACGTAGTACCAGCATATCAAAGAATATCAAAACACTTTTATTTCACGTCATTGAGCATAACACAAAGCGCACAAGTGTTATACGTAAACGGCAAATATGTAAACATTTCTATGGAAGTTAAATGAAAGAAACCTTATGTTTCAAGAGCAAATAATAAGCAAAACTTTCAGCTATTGCAATGTTACAATTATGTGGTATTCATGATAAAAAATTGTTGGCAAAGCATGATTCATCTGTACTGACAGTAAATATGTGTCCCAAATTAAAGAGAAGAACTAATGAGCATATGTCATTATTGAATTTTTAAGAAATTTATTAAAAGAAAATTTGTTTTATTCTCGTAAATAATATGTGCTATTTCAACAAAGATTATAGTTGCTATGTAAGAATTGTGAAATCTTTTACACTGCATAAGCGTATGATAACTGTCGTCCTGTACTATCTTAGCGAATTCAGAGGGGATTTGAGAGAGTTAATACATCAGCAAATTCCTTTCAGCTGAAAGCATTAGTTAGACTTTAGGATGAAAGTTTATATTTATTACAGTTGATCTCTCTGCGTCCCCAATAACATGAAACAATATCACTATCGCCCGGGAAGACACCTGAATAAATTTCACTTCGTAAAACTTGTATCATACCATATTGGAATATTTTAATCGAATGTTAATAATTTTCCATCCGCCAAACATATCAAGAAAGATATATTATGTGGAAAATCTCTGTTATTCAACTTTCATTGAATAGAATATATAATCAGCGAATGGTGGCAGTGAATGAGTGTTCAAAATTACAGCAATGTATTGTGAGTAACCTAACTTAGTTCGGCCCCATTTGTTTTAGATGCTAATAATACAGTTTTTCGACGGTTCTTTGGGTTTGAGGTCGGTCATTAGAACAATTCTTTTATTCAAACACATATCGAAGTTAACTTGAAAAGGTCACAACTTTGTGAGGATGAAAAATTGAAGTTTTATTAGTAACATTAACTATTTGGCCCGCCCAACATCCCATGATCTTGTTCTTTACAATGGCAGGAGTCAGATTCGTACAGAATTATACTCTCCCAGAAGCGTGTTTAGATGCAGACAAAAGTTGTATTAATGTATATAACCTTCACAAAACCCAAGTTTTTGAAGTGGAAGCGTAACAAAATCGTACTAAAATGGTAATTATTTCTATTCTGCAGCAGTGACGGAAATCGACGAAAGTCGTTCTGTGAAATATTGGACTATGTCACATTCTGCAGGATTGTCCCAAGAAAGCGTCTCTACCACTTAGCGATTGCTAAACAATAGCTGGTATTTTGATATTACCTTTACGCTGACCAGCTTGGCTGACCCGTATGTATGTTAAGAGTAACAAAATAGTTCTAAATACTTGTCCCCTTTACTTTGATTATTGTCATGACTTGCTATAGTCAGTCTAATATATATATATATATATATATATATATATATATATATATATATATATATATATATATATATATATATATATATATATATAGTAAAATAAAAAGTAAAATTCTGCGCAAAAATTTATTAGCAATATGTTTTGCAAAAACCTATAAGTATTCTAGCTCATCAAAGCATTTCATTTGTCAAACAAATCTTCCTCTCCTCATGAAAAGCTCAAAACAACGGGAGCGTTTCCTGGAGTAAAGTAAGTTTATGTACAGATTTGTGGTGAAAATTATACCTTGGAGACGCTTCAAATGCAGTAAGTTATGGGGGATTCGCTCACCTGGGTTTCCACTTCACAGAGCATTCACATACGTGTTTGGTTGTATACCCTCACCCCTCCAAGATATTTATTGATCCACCACCATTAAAAATTCTTCGTGAGGGTGATAAAACGTAAACAGAGAGACATAGTCGGCAAATGACAGAGAAATCAGCCATATTCTAAATAAAGCTACTCACAATATAACAGTGTCCAATATATACAAAATACCGTGATGGAATTATTTGCACATGCGTTAATGAACTGGTGTTCTCAAGTGAGTTAATGCTTGGAAAGATAAACTGTGGATTTGGAGGTTTGTGAGTTTTTGTTTTGTTTGTTTGCGGGTGGATTGTTTCCTTTTAATTGCCTTTTGCTGCTCTTTGTTGTACTTTGTGTTTTCTGTGGGGATTGTTGTGTCGTTTTGTTAGTTTTAACGGAATCACGTGAGCTACATCTTGCCTAGGAGGCGGTCGATCATTTATCAAACCATAACCCTTTTATTACTACTACTACTACTACTACTACTACTACTACTACTCTCTCTCTTCAGTGATGCATTTACTACTACTACTACTACTCTCCCCCTCCCTCTCTCTCTCTCTCTCTTCAGTGATGCATTTTCCTGATTTGTCTTGGATGGTGGCAGTTTTCCCTTGTTTTTTGGATTGTGAGATCTTTCACCAGTTAATATGGCATTTTGTTGTCATTTCTACTCAGACTGTCTTCTATTCCAGCATTGTCTTTCTCTCTAGGAATCCTTTGCATTTTTCGTGATTTTCATGATTGTTTCTCTCTCTGTATTTTCTTGCTCCTTCATGTATCTTCCTCCCTTTTTCAGTTCTCTTCTTTTTTCGCTTAGTTCAAAGACATCTGTCTTGACCCAATGTTTCTATGTTCGATAATATTTGCCAATGATCTCGCTAGTTGTGCTAGTCACAGCTGTGTTAAATATGTTGTTAAGGACTCAATGTAGGTGTCTTGGCTGACCAGGGTAATCAAAGGTGCAAATTTACTACCTATCATCGCTTGGAATGTTTCTGTGACTTTTGGATCTTTCAAGTTTTCAATGTAATATCTTATTCTTGGTTGGGTAGACTTTTTGATCATTTTCAGGTGGAGTCGAAACGTTGTCATTAATGAATCGTGGTCACTTACAAGAGCTGCTCCTGGAAAACTGTGTGAAGAATCTTTGTTTACCAACCTATGGTCGATCTAGTTGTGATGTTGTCAATCTGGACTTTGCCAGGTCAATCGTCTAGATGTGAGGGCCGAATGTATTGGCTAGTACAATATTTTTGTTGGCAGCAGTGTTCAAGAGCCTGAGTCCTCTTTCATTTGTTCCTTTTTTGCAGAAGGGTCCACATGTGCTTTGCCAGTTTGTCTCTGAATCAACTCTCACGTTTGCATTCCAATCTTCTTGTACAAACAGAATGTCCTTCTTGGGTGAATTGTCAATGACATTTTGCAGCTGCTTAAAAAAACTCTCCAGTTCGTTGTCATCATAGTCAGATGTGGGTGCATAGGCCTGTATGACTATGATGTTAAAAGCACTTGCCCTCAGGCGGATGGTAATGAGCCTGATTGAAACTGGGCAGCAACCTATAATGTTATTAACAATGCCCCTGTGGACAAGAAAACAAACGCCATTGTCTGCGTTTGTCCGAAATTGAACATAAGCCCTTCATCAGCTGTTGTTTTGCCCATGTTTTCCCAGCGCACTTTGCAGAGACCAATAATGTGCCAGTTGTACCTCTCCAACTCATGTGTAAGTTCTTTCAACTTTCCCACAGCTCTCAGTGTTCTAACGTTCCATGTATCTCTTTTTATGTATATGTGTATGTATGAGTATTTATCTTTGCATTGTGTTATTTATTGTTCAGCTTTTAATAGTCAATATGAATAAATGACATAGCAGTTTAAATCAGTACACAGCAATTTGCAGTACCATTTGAAGTCCGATGATTAAGTCTTCTACCTTGTCTTTCTTGTGTAATTGTTTCGTTTGTTTTGTTTAGATTACAAAATAGAACATAAAACTTATATGACTATTTTAGCAGCAGAAGTTTATTAATATTAAATAATACTTGATTATTGTTTAAAAAATAGCGGACATTGTTCAGTTTATCTTTTGAAACGCACAGAACCCCTATAAACGTTTGGATGAGAAATATTCAATTCCCATCAAAATTATGTTGAAAACACAATCAGAATGTTTTGTTGTTGTTCGCCCGTTGTGTCGACGAGACCACTCTAGTCATCAGTGAGTTGGAGAGGCTGCTTATGTTCTGTGTGTACGCAGGTGTCTGATAAGGCCAATCCTTGAACGGAAGGTCCGGTTGCACAAGGGACACGGGATGAGTGGGACATCTCCAGGAGGGTTGCTGGCACGTGCTTTTCTGCCTTGCCTCTTAATCTCTTCAGCTGATATCCTGCTCGATTCGTACAAATTGGAGCCTTTGTGCAGATAGGAACGCCAAGTGACACGATCTCTAGATGTTTGCTTCATTGAGTCAGGGTTTATGTTGAACGCTTTCAATGCAGCTTTCAAATTGTCTTTCAAGCGTTTCTTCTGACCTCCGTGGGATCGCTGTCCTTGCAGGATCTCGCAATAGAAGAGTCTCTTAGGTAGCCGGTGGTCTGGCATGCGTACAACATGTCCCGCCCAGCGAAGCTGGGACTGTTTCAAGATGGTGGGAATGTTGGGGAGATCTGTTTGAGCGAGTACCTCGGTGTCTGGGACTTTTTCCTACCCTTTGTTGTTGATTTTCCTGAGGCTTGTGGTGTGAAAGTGGTTCAGCTTCCTGGCATGGCGTTGATACACCGTCCACGTTTTGCATGCGTAGAGTAATGTAGGGATTACAACTACCTTATAGACCTTAGTTTGGTCGTAATGCTGATGCCTCTTCTATTCCAGACATTCACATGCAATCTGCCAAAGTTGCCCTGGCTCTGGCAATGCGGAGATTCACCTCGTCGTCAATGGTGACACTCTGCGAAAGTGTGCTGCCAAAGTAGGTGAAGTGGTTCACTACGTTGAGTTTTTGGCTGTTGACGGTGATGATGGGCTCAGTATAGGGTTTTCCCGGGGCTGGCTGATGCAGTATTTCAGCCTTCTTTGTATTGATGGTGAGACCACAGCTTGTGCAGGAACTGGAGAACTTGTCAACGCTGCATTGCAGGTCTGCTTAGGTGACAGCATTTAGGGCACAATCATTGGCAAATAAGACCTCCCTGATGATATCTGTCATAACCTTGGTTTTTTACTTGTAGCCTCCTGGGTTTGAACAGTTTTCTATCTGTACAGTACCTGATGCCGACTCCAACATCTCCGTCTCTGAAAGCATTAGTCAGCATGGCGGAGAAAAAAGACTGACATCTATACTTAGCCGTTACCTTTCATAATCCTTCTCTGCTGACAGTATTAAGTCTTTGTCAAGTCGATTTAGATCGAGAAAAGGTCAGTGTTTTGATCTTTGAAATAGTCCCACGTTTTTCCCTAACCCACATGAAGCAGTCGTACTCCCTTGGGGATATCTCACCCACTTTTGGTCCCCACTTTGCACTCAACTCTTACCTGTGGCTCCAAGAATATGTGGCATGCCCAGCAGCTACACCCCGGAAAACGGCATCGACTGGCCGGCTAAACCAAGTTGAGGGTAGCAGATGGGTCTCCGACCCTCTGTGAGTTAGGTCTTGTCTACCTAGCATGTGAAGATTGGATTCGGTAGCCTGCGCGGAGGAACCACCAGCTTATAAACGGGCAGAAAGGTGACTCCCAGCAAAGTGCCGTGGAGCGCTAAGAGCACGACGAGACACATAGGACGTCTTGGTCATCCACTGCACTTAACTCCGTCTCCAGGCGTCTCGACGTTGTCATGCAGCTCGAATCAGATGGTTTTGGGCAAGAGAGTGAGGTCAACAAACTGTTTAACTCTTCCTCACTTAAAACAGAGTTACTCTTGTCATTCACCCATTCCATTTCATCAACCACTATGGTCTTGTGGCGACAAGCTAGCGACGAAGCGGAAGGTGTGGGTACATAGCCGCAAACCTGCACACAGGCAGCTCAGTCCATTAGGGTTGTTCACCACTGACACGGAGCAGCAATGGCGTTCAGCAGCACCCTGAGCAACTGCATCAGGAATGCACTGCTCACCTCCTTGGCATGAGGAAGGGACTAGAAAAGGCGTCCTAAACATTGCCTGCTCAAAACGCCCCTAGCCAGCTTATCGCGGTTGGAGGGGACCCTACTTCAGCGGTCGAAATAAAAATAAAAAGAAGACGAGGATTGTTCCTCATACACTTGGTGCATTGAATGTGCACAAACCAACTGGACCATGAGGCGAACATAACTAATAGGAAAGGAACTTGCCAGATACATCGTGGACATTGCTGCCTTGATTGAGACAAGGCTTGCAGGAGAAGGTGAGCTATGTGAAAGGGGCTCAGGATACACTTTCTTTTGGAGCGGCAGAGGAGGTGAAGAGAGCCGTGAGGCTAGTGTCGGCTTTGCACTGAAGAGAACACTAATTGGCAAACTGGATGGACCTCCCAAGGGAGTAAACGATAGACTTATGACCATGATACCCCCCCTCTTGTCTGGAAGAAAACACCTTATCGTCATCAGTTGCTACGCTCCAACCATGACCATCCCGGATGAAGTGACGACCAAGCCCTATGAGGATCTTCACTCCGTTATTTCTGATATTCTGTTGGCAGGTAAGCTGGGATGGGGTGCTAGGATAAAGATACAGCGAATATACAGCAAATCACCCCTACGTACAAAATTCAGAGCAATCAGGCACCGTATTTTCCTAGTAGCTTAATCCAGTATTAGACGATCATACTTAAATCACATGCCCTTCTATTAAACATTAACTAGGCTACCAAACACGCAAAAATATTATTTCAACTGAAATGAAATTTTATAGTATTTTATGCCTCCAGTCTGTGATAATACCTATTTTACTTATTTCGTGTATTTTTGGTACATAAAGGGAATACTGTACATCTTAATGCATCGTAACCCCATGAGATAAGTCTTTGGATACACAGTCCATCGAAAATAAATAGTCTATATTATTATTATTATTATTATTATTATTATTATTATTATTATTATTATTATTATTATTATTATTATTATTGTTGTTGTTGTTGTTGTTGTTGTTGTTGATAGAATTAATATTCAAAAGAATTATAAATTATAAATTCACCTCAAAAATAAATAGTAGTTTTAAAATTGATGCTCAGTTCTCAATTTGAACACTATTATAGTGCTGGAAATGATATAAAAGAATCAATATTTTGCTTCAGTACATTCTAAATAAAGTGTGTAAATCTACAAACGAGGTTTTCCACTACACTGCACGTGTCTACTTGCATCCATCGTGAATGATTGCTATGCTTAGTCTTACAACTCTATTGTCTTGAACTGTTTAACAGAAAAATCAAAACCTACAAGTTACTAATGATGTAGCACAGTGATATAATCTAAATTGTCTTTGAATAAGTTCTCAATAATGACAACGTAGTGTTTCAATACAAAACGTAAAAAAAATACTTTTTAAGTGCAATGAATAATTCAAATCACTCCTCTTATATTTATCTGAATACAGCTTCAAGCGTTGATCATTTACTATAAAAGACTGATATTAAAGATGAATTAATAACCAGTTACAAAATCATTTGTATGCATATTACCTATCATATTGAAATAGTGTTCCGCAAAATCAAATTATCTTTTTGGAACATTGCACCAAACTGTAAACAAATTCTCTTCTAGGCCCTTCTAAGAATGTAATCAATTTTAGGCCTTGAAACTATTTTTTTTAGATATCTTGTTTTCTTGTTAGAAGTATAAAAGATCAAGTATACATAAACTCCCTTTTAATAAACTTAGTCACGGGCATGATAAACGTCCAGTATACAATATGAATCAGAATTATTGTAACATTTTTACAAAACTGTTGTCTCACCGTTGTGAGCACTGTTCCTTGTTTCTGTATCATGTGATTCATCATCTGTGTCTAAATAACATGAATTTACATGGGGATTTAAAAAATCGTTGTCCCCTGGAGTCTACCTGCTTACATTAAAAGAGAAATACGTGATTACTGATCTTCATTTTAAATATTACAGCTAGTACGTTAAACACATTACAGATAGTTGCAACTGATGTCTATGTCAAGCATTCAATGTCTATGTGATTGCTACAAAATATATTGAATCAAGCTTGATCAATGTAAGTAACTCTACACTAGCCACCTACTGAAAACAGGAAGACGTTACTCTGCGTGGAATACCAGAACGCCACATGGTGTAGATAGTTTAACTTAAAATCTGTTCACTCTGTTGTTTATAGACGACTCACAGTTCTAATTCAGCTCCATAATAAACCTATACAAACACGATGATAGCAAACATTCATTAATATTAAATTTATGAATGCTCAAGATCAAACCTATATTTATCAGTATAGATGTATCCTTGATGAAAGCTTCTGTGCAGCAAATACCATGTGAGCTGAGGCATTTTCTCGGTCTGCATGTGTTTAAAAAATGCGTTTTCATTACTACATTAAAGCGTACATGATAATTTCAGTACTGGGTATTTCAAGCTCAAGCCTGTGAAAGGATTGAAATTCCATTTATAAAATATTGTCTTTTTAGTTATAACCAGGATAAACTCTCAAAAGATTATTTTTACTAAAATCTTACCTTATATTGTCAATCAGTCGTGTTACCACTCTTATATATCAATAATACAAGGAGTATAATATTGTATAGTATATGGAATCATGTTCATGTCGTGACAGAAAAAAATATAGATGATAGGAATTTAGGACCTGTTAAGGTATCCATAGCTAAAAATTTTGTCGATCAAACAAATTTATAAAAACATTGGATTGAACGCGTATTTATCTGTTTTTTAAAAGAAAGAAAAATGAATTGCGAAAGTAAACATACTCTCACAGTCCACTTATCTTCCATGTCAGAATGGCACACGCTGCCTTTAGAAAAGTATTCATGCCAACCTATTTTTAAAGGCACAACTTTTTGCAGTTAAAAGGCTAAAAAGCTTATGTTTTAAACAACGAGTATATTAATCTGTTAATCGAAACGAAAGCAAACAAGGAAGGCAAACTTGAATAATTTATTAAGATGGTACACCATGCAAATATAAACATGCATCTAAAACATGAAAAAAATCTTGTTATGCGACATAAACAAGGCCTGACCATATTCTGTTAAACGTAATAAAAATAGAGCTGTGTGCATCAAGGTGTTAATGTGAATGCTAAATACATTTGAAAACATCCTTATTAAAGTATTATTATATGCATTATTAATTTAGCTCCATCATATATGATATAATAACTCAATATTTAATTACAGCTTTGCTTTGCAAGCTTAGCTGATTGAACAATAAATTTAAACGTGGCAATGCTTATACCACAACGATCTGAACAAGATGCAAATTTTAATTTTACCCCTCCTGTGTGCTCTGTCTATATGTGTATTTATCTTTGCATTGTCTTTAATGTTGCTCAGCTTTTAATAGGCTATGAATAAATGACCCAGCAGATTCAAATCAGTACGTATATTAACACACCAATTAGCAGCAATACTTGAAGTTCAATGATTAAATCTTCTACCTTCTTTTACATTTGTACTTGTTTCGTTTCTTTTCTTCAGATTATAAAATAGTACATAAAACTTATTTGACCATTTATAGTAAAGGTGTGTATTATTAAATAATACTTTCCTAATGCCTGTCTAAAAATGATGATTACCTTGGGTCAAACTGAAAATAACATGTTTACTGAGTCCTGCTTCTTCCTATTTAAAAAATATTTTTAAACACCCCTACTCCTACGCCAACAATAGGACCTTTGACCATATATATATATATATATATATATATATATATATATATATATATATATATATATATATATATATATATTGTGGTTGGCTTCCGTTAGTCTCGAGAGACGATGGAAATGCGCCCATGAAAGGTGTCCTAGTTTTTGTTGCTGTGCAGCGTCTTCTGTGACTATGAAGTCCCACACGAGAGTGGCAATCCTTGCTGCAGTTGCTACACTTGAAGTATGAATCAGGTCTCGGTTGGAACTGCATCCTCTTCCTCTGAGATCTTTTCTTATCAGCGAGCTGTCGTAACTTTTCCTCGCTGGCTTTCAGACCTGTGTACAGAGCATGTCGCCAGCTGGACTTGTCGAGGGCAAGCTCTTTCCAGGTGTTGACCTCTATTCCAAGAGCTTTCATATCCTGCTTGCAGACATCCTTGGAGCGAAGATGTGGCCGTCCTATTGATCTTCTGCCTGAGGTAAGCTTAGAGTAGAGAAGGTCTTTCGGGATCCGTCCATCATCCATTCGATGCACATGGCCCAGCCATCTGATGCGACGTTGGCGGAGGAGTGTGACCATGCTGAGAATTTTGGCCTGTTGAAGCACCTCGTTGTTTGTCACATGATCGCTCCAGGTGATCCCAAGTATGCGACGGAGACAACGCATGTGAAAGGCGCTTAGTCGTTTCTCCTGAGAAGCGTACAGGGTCCAAGTTTCGCTGGCATACAGAAGAGTGCTAAGCACGCAGGCACGGTACACGGTGAACTTAGTGTTTAATATCAGCATGTTGTTGTTCCACACTCTCTTCGACAATCTAGAGAGAGTTGTTGACGCATTTCCAAACCGCTTGTTGAGCTCGGCATCGAGTGAGAGGTTGTTGGTGATGGTAGAGCCAAGGTAAGTGAACTCACTGACTACTTCTAGTTTGTAGTTGTTAATGGTTATGTTGGGATGGTCCTGAGCCATCACGTTGGTTTTCTTTAGGCTGATGGTCAGCCCGAATTCATCACATGCTTTAGCAAAGCGGTCCATCAGGCGTTGTAGTTCAGCTTCTGTGTGAGTGACTATAGCAGCATCATCTGCAAAGAGCATGTCCCTAATGGTTGCTTTCCTTACGTTGCTCATTGCCTTCAGTCGTGCCAGGTTGAACAGTCTGCCGTCTGAACGCGTGTGCAGGTAGATCCCTTTTATGGACGTCCCAAAGGCGTACTTAAGCAGGACAGCGAAGAAGATGCCAAAGAGCGTGGGGGCAAGCCTTGTTTCACTCCGCTGTGGATATTGAATGGTTCGGACGATGATCCATCATACGGCACTGTGCCTTTCATGTCTTCATGGAAGGACTGGACCATGCTTAACAGCTTTGGAGGACATTCAATCTTCGTCAGGATTTTGAAGAGTCCGTCTCTGCTGACCAGATCGAATGCTTTGGTGAGGTCTATAAAAGCCAGGAAGCGGGTTCTGTGTTGTTCACTGCATTTCTCCTGCAGTTGCCTGATGGAGAAGATCATGTCGATTGTGGACCTCTGCGCGGAACCCACACTGAGACTCTGGATTCACTCTGTCGGCAAGCGTCTGCAATCTGTTCAGGATGACTCTAGCGAAGACTTTACCCACGATGCTGAGAAGTGATATGCCCCTGTAGTTGTTGCAGTCACTTCTGTCGCCCTTGTTCTTATACAGGGTAATGATCTTAGCGTCTCTCATGTCCTGAGGCACTGCACCTTCATCCCAGCACTGGCAGAGAAGATCATAAAGGTGTGTGAACAGCACACTGCCGCCATATTTGATGACTTTTGCTGGGATGCCATCCTTTCCCGGGGCTTTACCTGTGGTCAGTTTCTCTAATGCCAGCTTTAGTTCTGTCTCAGTAGGTTTCTCATCCAGTTTGGTCAAACAAGGGAGGTTTTCAATGGCGTTGAGGGCATTGTTGGTCACGTTATTCTCTCTGGAATACAGTTTGGAGTAGTACTCCACCCAGCTCTCCATCTGTTTGCCCTTGTCATGAATGATATCTCCGGCAGAAAACTTCAGTGGAGCTATCACTTTATATATATATATATATATATATATATATATATATATATATATATATATATATATATATATATATATATATATATATTGGCCAAGTGGTCTAAAACGCTGTCCGTTACGGATCACTGCCATCTCACCTCTATCTGCGTGAGTTCGAATCTAGGATTCGGCAAATGTGGATATGTGAGAAAGCTTGCCAGTAGCTTCTCGTGGGTCGGTGGTTCTTTCCGGTAATTTCCCGGTTTCTTCCTTCACCATTAATACTGGCCGCCATGAATAGCCTATCGTATATATATATATATATATATATATATATATATATATATATATATATATATATATATATATATATATATATATATATATATATATATATATATATATATATATATATATTTCTTGTCTTAATTACGATACATTATTGCTTATCTGTTTCTTACCACATTATTAAGAGATCATGCCGAGTACATTCCACATGCATGACATTTAGCTTCAGAATTAATTTCAAACTTAGTCGCTTCTTGTTAACTGCATTACAGTTATAAGTGCAACATTGTATAAATAACTGCTTTCAATTATTATTCTTATTTTCTAAACGTATAGAGTCATGCTTGGCTGCAGCCGCTTCTTTAATGACCCATATGTTACTTGGAATCATCCTTGCACCCTCGTGGCTTGTGGAGAAAACAGTTCCTTCCGAACAAAGCCATACACAATACAAATAAGCCAATAATTAAAAATCAAATATGTATAAATCCAAAATATTACTCCCAGCAGTAGCCATCTTTGTTCTTACAGTATCTATTAAAAATATACTAATTACTTACTTTGTAAAACACTGACTCAGCATTCTTAATTAGAAAACAAAAGTTCAAGTTAATATCGTGTAACGTGCCGGGCTCAAGGCTAAATGAAATGAATAGATTAATCATTTTTAATGTACTAGATTGATCCAGTGTATTTAGTGCCAACAAAGAGATTTTCACCACATCACCACAAACGTTATTATTTAGATTATACTAGCACAAGCAAGCAAACATTCAACGTAGTTTATTATTTTGCTTCGCGGCTAATATATGTTTACTCACATAAGAAAAAGTTTAAAAATGGCAAAATATGAATTTTTAATTATAGAATTATACAGAGGTATGATAGTCAAAGATTGTCACTATGATAAACATGATTGCAGTTTTAAATAGCAGGTGTTTATCATAGTGACAATAAATACAAGACATTATGTAGAAAATGATTAACAATGTGAGGATTCCAGCAAGAACTATATGGGATCAACGTTGCCAAACATTTCTAAAAATGTTTGAAGGATATTTCATAAATACAACAATCCAACCTATTTTGAAAAGCAATGATTCTTTGAAACACAGTCAGTAAGAAAACAAATTTTATATGAATTTATCTAAACGTCGAACCACAATCCTGTCAGTCATAAAATCCTACTTCATTCTGCATAGATTGACTGGTTTGCAGGCACATTGTTTTAATGGTCATATAGCATATACTGTATGAAAATTGTCCATGATACAATTCTTGCAGGCTCATCCCTGTAATTAAGAGTATACGAAACTATCATCGGATTAATTAAATTGAATTCATACAGTTTATACGCAAAATTGAATAATTCACGTCTTGTGTGACAAATCTAATTGTGCATACATTTACTAGCAATATATGCAAGTCATATAATATAGTAAAGCTATATGTTTTCCAAATTTTTGTTATTTTCATTGTTTCCTTCAATAATGCTTTTACGTATCAGAGATTGCATTGCATCCTTTTCACTTTCTTTTGAAAATCCTTGTCAACCTCCTCTAGATATTGACATAGGCACACAACGTTTATTCCATGGCGATCTTCCTTTGGAATATTCAGTTTATTAGAATATACCAGTGTCAAATACTCTGGAGTACACGACAGCAACATATCAAGGGCTTTGTTCTAGAAGAAAAAATATATAATGTAAAAGTTATACAATTAGAGAGATTTATTATTCAATTTTCCATAGGAAAGTTTATATCTGTCTGTAAGACTTGTAAACAAAAATGGCAATGACTTAAATGTTCATACGTAAATAAGACTTATTTCAGATCCATGAATTTACACTCTTTTCGGGGGTTGTGGTGGTGGCAACTCTGAGTCATGGCTATTACCGTGTATCTATGTATCCATACATTATTTTATCACCAAAGAAAGTCAACGAGGGTAGACAAATATAGTTCCATACAGTTTATTACTTGTCACCAAAGTGATAACGATTAGAAATTAATATTTTAGTCAAAGTTCCTTCCATACTTTTTTCCTTTCTGTACACATTTGATATGAATCATACGATAAGATCTTCTTCATGTTGTCACTAATCTGGAAACAGTACAATTAGCATATTATATATTGAATTTTCTAGGAATTCTTGCAAATGAATTAAATGATTACAACTTCTAGCGTATCTGACCTTTCCATTATCGGTCAAGCCACGCCATTCTTTTGTGACATCATACGCACACTGCAAGATACTAAACTCAGTAAACATTTAATTTTCTGTTTAGGTTATAATGATACTTCTATTTGTTACAAGTAACATTCTTCTATGGTTAGTAAATACCTTGGAAAATTGAGAGAAAACAATCCCACTAATTTTCTTTGCGATAACACTAGCGTGTAGTATGATCCGTTCACCAATTTAGTATAGTCGTATTTAGAAAAGATGACAAACGTTGTACCTTTATATGTTGCCTTGTCTTTATCAGATTTGAAACATAACTCACGCATCATTATTCCATTTCTAAAGGCCAGATTAATTCATTATTAATACATATCGTAAATATTTTAATTTTCATAAATTAAGAAATGTCCACATTTTTGCCTAAATCTCAAACCAGTTTATTGTCTTGGAAGTACGATGGTACCAAAATGTTCATAATGGTATTTCCAATATCTCAGTAAATGGTTTTGAAGAACATGTGATACTAATGTGATATGTTTAAAGATCCATGTGTCATATCAGACATTACGAAGTTACTTATATATTAGTATCCTTAACACTGCGATACGCACTGTGGAATGTACAAAAGTGTAAGAACCTCATTTGCATGTTGATTTCCAGCTTCCAGAAGATATTTAATGTCCTAGGATAGCGAAGTTTAAAATGTAATGTCTTACAGAGCCAATATTTACCTTATTCCTCACTTAATACCCATTATCTAGTCGTAGCATCCTCGGTTTTTTTGCTGTTTCTATATAAGTTAATCGAGAAACTGTACCTAACGGCAGTGTAACGCAAAGATTGCGACAACATTGATTTGTTTGCTAGGTCAAAATGTTTTTGTTCGCTATGTTTTCTTGCTTGAATAAATGTATGCGTGGATAAACTCGTCCATATATATATATATATATATATATATATATATATATATATATATATATATATATATATATATATATATATATATATATATATATATATATACCACATCACCGAGATTTCATTTGAAATAAGTATACATAAATATTTTTTTATCAATATAAGCTTAGAATTACATTGTACAGATATCCATCAATGGATATATATATATATATATATATATATATATATATATATATATATATATATATATATACCACATCACCGAGATTTCATTTGAAATAAGTATACATAAATATTTTTATCAATATAAGCTTAGAATTACATTGTACAGATATCCATTAATGGATATATATATATATATATATATATATATATATATATATATATATATATATATATATATATATATATATATATATATATAACACATCACCGAGATTTCATTTGAAATAAGTATACATAAATATTTTTTATCAATATAAGCTTAGAATTACATTGTACAGATATCCATTAATGGATATATATATATATATATATATATATATATATATATATATATATATATATATATATATATATATATATATATATGCATCCATCATTTATTTCACACAACTTTATGATATATTCTTCTTTAAAAAAGTGATTTGAAAAGAATAAAATCATTATTTATCGTGACAAACAACCATGATTTGTTTTAAAACCACTGTCCCATGTCCTCATTACGAATAGGTCATACGGCAAATTAGACTTACTTTGGGAGAATAATTAAAGATGATTATCTGATGTACTTTTCATCTTTTAAAAATAATAATTTCATATCCACTGATGTTGTTAGCATCAGAAATGGGATAAAGAAGACATTATCTACCTATTAGAATGTATGTATCTTTTTCATTATATTTTTCATTTAGAGGCCCAATCCAAACCATGGCCAATTATTACTTATAACAGAGATGACATTCCTGTTTGACTACCATAATCCACCATTGTCCTGAATACAAACACATAATACGTCTCGCTTTAGATCAGATTGATAACGCAATAACCCGCGATACCTCTAATTGTCAGCGTTTGTGAAACTCGTTTATTAACCAAACTATAAACCCAACGTATGCACTATCATAACATTATGTGTCACCGAAAAAGAATAAATCAGAATTGTTATTGCAAATGTTTCCTAAATAAAATTACTATGAATAAATCAGTTTGATTTATAACTTACTAGATGTTGTAGGTGAAAAGTTATATAATCACCAAAAACCAATTATCCACCTAAGCTTTTGTTGAAAAATCCTATGCCTACTACCCATTAACAAATTTATATATTTTATATTTAGGCCACTATAACTCTGCTTTCCCAGTTAATTTCCAAAATGACGATAAAAGGATTGCACAGTCCAAAACTAATAAGCGCATAAGAATCAGTGCAAAATTATCAAGGTATCAGATCTTATGTAATATCCATTTTAGGCACAAAATAAAAGATATATGACACACACTTTTCCACTCTTAAAGACACTGTAAATACGTTGTATAAAAATAATGTTGTGTGAGCAATGCTCTGGCTCCGTTTAAATCCGTTCAATAAGATTTCATCAATATATTTGAGATGCAAAAAATACAATAAACTATGCTATTTGTCGTGATGTTAAATGGTTGTCATCTAATAATAAAATGTGGCACAAATATTCGGTACGACAACAACTGAAGAAAAAATCATTTTGTAATCTAACTATAAGTGCTGCTGTACATACTGACTTGGTATATTACATAATACATGCAGCTGATATGATTGATATGATATCTGTAACAACTTGTCGAAAGACAAAGAATGAAATATGGCTATATAGTGCGTGTAAAGATAATGTTGAAGAATAACGATAAACGTGAAGACGTGCTTCTAATAACAACGGCATAATTTGAAAGAAGTAAATCACGGCTAAAATCACATAAGCTTGGACATTTATGACTAGGGTTGTAAGAGCTATAGTAATGGTTTATGCATTTTTAATATCCTCGCCCCTTTTGTTTCTTTCTCTTTCTTACCAAAAGTAAATATGTTATCAAAATCTCAAGGAACAAGCTAATACACACATTAGCAAAATAGCAGTGAAATAATTAAAAAGTTCGATCAATTATTTCGCAAGTCTTGTGTTCCATAAAAATAAATTGAAAACAAGAATTGGGATACTGGCTCGGGACTCATTTTCGCTATTCCATTACCAAATAAGTTTTTTTAAAAAAATATATCTTGAGTTTTTGTTACATTTGTTATAATCATCATATCATTGATTATAAGTTCAGATGCTTAAAAACTGTTTCATTTATAATAAGTACAAACCTTATCTGAACAATCGGCAATTTATACAAATAGGTGAATTTAACTGAAATGACTGGAAATATTAGTACATGTGAAATTTCTTGAAACGGCCCAAACACACATGTTTATTATATGATCCAATGCATACTCAAAAAGCATTATACTGTCTATTTTGACTGCTTTCTGTTTAATACAGTTAGCATTCTACACTGTTTTTCAAATCTACAGTAAAGATCGGGTAAAAAAGTAATGATTTTCCTAGGGACTGTAATATTCTGGAATACCACCTGTCTGACCCATTTAATTTAGTGATTCTTATTAGCGGTGACTAAAACAATTTGAGTAAAACTTGTGTACCTTGTGGAATCATTGTGTTACTTAGTGTTGTCTGTGCGGAGATAGTGATATAATATAATCTTTATTGTTGTTTTATACATCAACCATATCGGAGAAAGATTAATTAGGGATTACACTTAAGAGAGAGAGAGAGAGAGAGAGAGAGAGAGAGAGAGAGAGAGAGAGAGAGAGAGAGAGACCTGAGGAATTGAACTTAATATGTTTTTATTTCACATATATAATAATAACGAGAAGTGACATAAGGTAACCTTTCTCGTGTAAAGTTCAGCAGATTATTTATTTTCAAGACATAAATGCGCCTGAGATACAAAATATTCGTCAATGTCTTTGTATTTCTACTGATTAAAATTCAGGAAATTGTTTCAGAGAAAAAGTATGTTTATGATCGTATGTACCTCATAATCCAAGTTCTCGGTTTTCTGAATCGAAAGAAGAGGTTCATTATCAGCCACATCTTCAATCTCCTCTGGCATCACATCATTGATTGTGTCGACACTCTGTACTGGTTGCTTAGAAGAGAGAAAACTTTTAAATATGCAGAGGTTTTTAATTTTGTGCAAAGAGTAATGTCAAATGAATGTATGAATGATTAATCTGTTTAAAAAATAACATTCTTTATTTTCGCCAGATTTGGTAACAATGTGCAAGGAATAGAGTATCATATAACATGAAATACATCATATTACAGTTTGTATACATAGTTTTTAACTACTAAATTATTTGATATAATAGTGTCGGTATATTATAAACTCAAAGTTTTCCGTTCCATTTATATTTTGAATTGAAATAAATGCCATTATTAGCAAAATATCTACGACATAACTTTAAACCAGTTTAAGCGAATGCTGATCAATTTCCAATTAGCATATCCATAGATTTTTTCTGAATAATACAATTATCTGTATCGTGACTTGAATGTATGACAAAACCTATCTAATTAAACCTTTATATATGTTTTTCGTCTTTGCTTAATTCTCTAAATATATGTTAAGGTAACCAGGTTCTAAATATTATTGAAATATGCCAAGATTAGAGGTTTTAGACAAGTCAATAGCAAAACTCTTACAAACGCGTTGAAAATAATACAAATGCGAATGTCTTTCATGTAATCATATTGCAACAGTATCACCTGGAATGTTACTTATATTCAGTTATTACCGGAACAATGGAATTTGTTTGATCGTAAGGCATTTTTTTTCTTATAGATCTTTGACACTGTTTAGCTTCGAGCTATTATTTATAAGGATATTTTAAAATAAACATATTAAAGGGATGGAGACATAACTGAATGAGTACTTTCTGTATCAATCCTGTCTGAACGTATTCAGTCTCATATGTTATTTTCTGGTAGATAAATGTGCTGATTTGTTTAGGATTTTGAAGTAAAATGGCAAGCCATGTTCAAAAGTGAATATTTTCGATTAAAATGAAATTCATGTCTAATTTTTACATGTAAATAAAACTTCAAAACTTGGATTAATAAACATTTCAACAAACGTTCATGACGTTAGAGAAAATTGAACATCAGGGATGACGTGATATGCTCTCAACATCCTAAAATCTATTCATTCTAACAAAAAGATATATTGGCCTAGAGGGAATCAGTGAACAATGTTTTAAAATTGCTAATGACCATATTCATTTAAGTTTTCCCTCTTTTATGAATTTACTCTAAAAACTTGGATCTTTTCCAGAGAAAAGGAAATTTGTTAAAATCATACCTATCATTGTTACGTGACAATGGCTCGTACTCAGTTGTTGTTGTTGTTGTAGGGTTTAACGCCATTTCTCAGCACAAAATAGGCTATAATTGGCGGCCAGTATTAATGGTGGAGGAAGAACTCTGGAAAACCCCGGGAAAAACCACCGGTTCACGAGAAGCTACTGGAGGGCTTTCTCACTTAACCATGTTAGCCGAGTCTGGACTCGAACTCACACAGAGGTGAGATGGCAGTGATCCGTAACGATCAGCGCTTTAGACCACTCGGGGCCCCGCTCGTACTCAGTAACAGAAATGAGTGAAAGCCAACAAGCTTTGTAAATTTTAACAAAACAATTTATTTTTCTAGACAAAAATGTAAAAATTGGTAAATAGGACGTACAGTTGATGAATACAATCCAAATATGAGTCTAAGAATAAATACACAAGTCCTATCACTAAATAATTCTATAAAAATCAAGGTTCGAGTCAAGACGACGTACAAAAAATGGAGGCGATGATGTCAGATGTAGTCCAATGTATGAATAATATTAATTCCTCACTTGAATCACAGTCTTTGTTTCAGAATAATTCCATAATTAATTTCTTTGAATATCTTTCATAATTTTTTATAAGAAAGTCAACTTGAGTGTCCAGGAAAATAAATTATTGAATCCAAAAATCAGACGAATAATAAAATATTCTGGCAACAAATTTTAAAAAATTACATAAACCTTGTACTTTCAAGGTCTTGAATGACTCTGCTTAAACAAATATTAAGAATGCGTATTTAACCTCGAAAAATCACTTCAAATCTCGCGAGATTGGTCATGTGGTCTCTAAGTGTGCTAATATTCACACGTAGGCTAATGTCACTCACTAAAAAAATCATTAAAAAGATTGTTTGCAAACATTGATCACGTGAAAAATGTATGTTCGTGATGCTGAGCAAACATTTTAAATTGTTGATTTTGTTTCCAAGGTAAGACAAACTCAATGTCTGTTCTCACTTATTACTCTTTCGTCTTAAGTAAACAAACTTTGTGATAAAAATATATTCCACTACTAAAAATAGAATTCAGAATCTAAGAAAAATATTCATTGCAATTAAATACAATGAAACAAAACTGAAATAAAAAGACTTAAACCTTACACACAAGCAATTTAATTACATATACATAACATCATTAAGAAAGGGACAAGGGGCCATACATCAAAGTATATGTCAATTTCGTTTTTCCTTTCTTTCAAAGCTACAAAACAGATTTCCCCTGTCTTTTCCTTTTTATTCCTTTTTATCAACACATAATTTTGTTGCGTCAAGCTTAACCAGACTTTAGGCATTTCACATTTTGTCAGACGGCTTTAAAAAATCTTTACTAAGGGAAACTTTCATGGTGTATTATTGTATGCTTTTTAAAGAATTTGATTTGGTTAATCACAAAATTATTCGACATAAATTATGATTTTCTGAATGTTAAAATGTAACAGACTTGTTTAGCCCATATTTAAACAACTTGATCTCGAACCATATATTTTAATAGTGTTTTAAAATATCCATCCCATTCTACTGTTGGACGTCTTTTGTCTTCACCCATTTTGAGACCGGTTCCCACTCTTATATATCAATAACACAAGGAGCACAATATAGTATAGTATATGGAATCTTGTTCATGTAGTGACAGAAAAAATTACAGATGATAGGAATTTAGGATTGGTTAAAGTATACATAGCTAGGAATTTTGTCGATCAAACCAATTTATAAAGAACATTAATTTGAAACTTGAACGCGTATTTATCTATGTTATTATTAAAAAAAGGAAAAATAAATTACGTATATATGTGACATACTCACACAGTCCTCTTATTTCCAAGTGAAAATGGCACACGCTGCCTTTAGAAAAGCGTTAATGCCTACATATTTTCAAAGGAACAGTCTATTACAGTTTAAAAGGCAAACAATTGTGTTTTAAACGAGTAAATTAATCTGTTAATCGAAACCAAAGAAAATAAGGAAGACGAACTTGAATATTATAATCATTATCGATCAAGTATGTGTTATGTGAATATATATACTATATTTCAATCTTTGATGGGAATTATAAATACTGACCATTTTAAATTGATTAAGATGGTACACCGTATAAATATAGACATGCATCTACAGGGACACGCACGTATGAGTGAAATTATATTTCTTATGCTATGTCGGTTTTTTTTTTTAAAAAAATCTGACTGCATTTAAATATATGTGGAAAATATGGACGTTTCGAAAAGTATTATTTAATATCAGCTGAGTTTTGTCATGGTTTATTCAGGGCTGAGTGTTAAGTGATATGTACCTTTGTTCATCATAATGATTGCTGATAATTATTATTGATTGATATGAAATCTTTCAGTTATAACAGGGTATTAAACTGGGTCAGGAAAAGCAGATGCCATGTCTAATAATTTCATGTGTAGCAATATGTTAGTGTTCTTCTTTGGTTCTGTCTTATAATAATTTCAGATAGATTGATCAGACCTGTCCATTTTCAGTTTGTTATATATATCAAGTCCAAGTCTACGGACAATTCACAATTTTCAATCACTTTCGATTATTATATTTCTTACAATATAATAAATACACCTCCATTAAAGGAGAAAATGATTTCTTATCAGTATATTCCACTTTACAAGTGATCTAAACAAGATGTTCATATATATTGAAATTAAATTTAGTTTAAAAAGAGAAAAGAAATTAACCCAATTACATATCATATGCTTACTTCGTGCTTCAGCATACTTTTGAAAAAAGATTATCAAAATACACACTAAAATGGCAATTGTTACGCATTGTGAAATCGTCGAGGATTTTTTGTGGATTGAAAGTAATAAGGTATCATATTATATAGTCAAATAACTGCAATGTCAGCTGTAAAGACTGGACAGTCAGATAAGAAGACAATGCTTGATAATTACTGGTATTCACCTCTCTCCTTTGACTGGATTCCACGATCACAGATAGAAGGGGTAAATCATTATTTGGATCTACCGTCTGGTCGCGGTGTGGAATATAGGTATGCTCAGTTGTGCCAGTACTCTCTTCTTTCGCCAAATGACGAAATACATATTCCTAATAACAATATGAATAAAATTCAATTAAACATTTATTCAAACAAATTCATTGACCGATATGCTAAAGATAAATTGTAAGTTTTATTGATGTGTTTGTTTATTGGGAAGAACATTAAAGCGACACGATTTTAAACATAGAGCTACTCTATTGATCATATTTTGTCCTAATAGTTAACAATAATACCTTCTTCATTGTGACATTATTCCTATGTATGATAATGAGATCATTATTCCTTTTTATTCAAATTGTTCGATTCCAACTGTGTGTTACACACACACACATACACACACACACGGAGAGAGAGAGAGACAGAGACAGAGAGAATAAAGAGAAGGTGATGATAAAACCTTGCAGAGCTCAAATTTGCACGTATAAAATACTAACTGGGTCATTGTTAAGGTCATTCATTTCTGATTATTTAAATCCATACGTTTAAAGGCCAACGCCATCAAAGGTACTGAAAACTTTCGTGATTGTCACAGCCATCTTATCTATCAGATCAGTCGATTTATCTCTCTGTATCGTTATGTTTGTCTATATCAATCTAGCTGTTTAATTGCAAATGATAAATCATGCCCTCTTACACACACACTATCACCTCCACTATGATTTCATTTGGCCTTTTACGTCCATAGGCTACATATGTTTGAAACTTAAAAGCTGTAAATATTTTGTGGGTCATATTTCAAAATTGAATGAGGAAGCACTACCTAAATTCCATATCTGAGGCTTTGGGTGAAATTAACATTTTATGGCTTATTTTATATTATGTTGTGTCAGATCCCTTCCAAAAAGCAAACACATGGTCCAGAAAACAGTATAAATACATTTATTTCAACAAATACATTTTATGAAACGACAACACCTGTTGCAAAACCTCTCCGGAAAAAAATTCACTTATGCAACTAAAGCAATATTGTTTCTTTTAAATCAGACTGAGAGACACTGAGACAAAGACGTTATAATAACACACTGGCCTCTCGCCGTCACCAATCACACTTACTAATAGGTTTTATCTAATTTCTCAAACAATCCTCTGCATTCTGCGTATCAGAGCCTGCTAATAATAAAGCATTTGTTAACAACACAGCCAGGCGGAGAAATATAAAGACCATCGGACTTGTTATCTCCCCTCATTCACTTCCCCTGACATAGTAATTCTAACTCCCCAGCATCTGACAAATCATGTGCAGATTGTGTACACACATGAAAGCCCGTTTCTACACAAGTGTGTCCTGTTATTTGACTACCCCCCACCACCACAAGAATTCGAGCGTGCGACAATACGACATCGAGGACGCACGTCAGATCGCAACAGAAAAACTATGATTTGGTCTCGACCTATACTTTCCATAAAGTAATTTGCGCTTTAAATTTAAAAGATTTGCTGCAGTATAAACGCCACTTAGGAAATGACAAATGTTGTTCTGGTGCCATCTGATACATTTGCCTAAGAAGTTTGAGCCGCCAAGGAATGTCGCAAAAGTAATTGCAGATATCTTTCTTCTTTAAACTGGATAAATAATCACCGTTCATCAATTAACGCTGAAACCAAATTAGAAAGGAAAGTTAACGCTTCTTAGATAATAATGTACAAGTGATGATCACGATATTGTATTGTTAAAAAAACAGACACTCATCAATTGCTACATGAAATAATTTTCATCAACGGGATACGTTCAGGAGAATTGGTAAATCCCAAATACTGAGGTTCCACCAGTTTTGATATATTGAACAAGACTTTTACATGACTTTCAGGAAGGGAGTACATATTCTGTGAATTTAGGAAAATAACATTTGAGGCATTTGTTGCAATTGAGGTCATGGAATATGTAACAGAGAGAAAGTGAAACCAAAAACTTGCAAAACAAATTGAATATGCAAGAGATGCAATGTTGTAAATTAAATTTCCAAATGATCCTTGATGTCCAATCACAAGTCAAAATATACAGAATGCATCCGAATGAATTCCAATAGTTTTGAAAGTCGTGATATAACGTAATGATAGAATTCAAAATGTCTTTGAATGAGTTCACAAAAATTCGCAGTAACGCATTAATCCATAAGTCAATCAGCATTTTAGTAATTCCAGTGAATATTATAAATAAATAATACCTCACCAATTATATATAATGTCAACAACAAAACTTTAAACTCTGATTGCAAATGGATTCCTACAGACTGACATACAGCAGGAATTAATTATCTGTTATGAAATCCCTATTTATACACATTTTCACTTGAACTGTGTTGGAACAGATATTAAAGCACTCAAACGGACAAACCTAGTTTAATTGAAAACAAGACATGACTGCAACTCAAATGCCATGGAAACACACATTTTCAGCTTGCAATCAGAAACAAATGTTATCTATGAAACATTCTGCTTACAGCCCACAAGCATGGACAAAAGTTAATTTCACAATATAAATTAAATCTACATAAAACATTAATAAGATTAAATATTTGCAACAAAAAAGATATATTTATAGCTTTCATTGTTCATTTCAATAGAAGTTCAGCTTCAGTTACAAATGCAATATAAAAATAAAAAGTATTTTAGTGAAATAATACTAACGAGTATCAACAAGCCTGGTTGTTTAAGTGTGAACTTAAATACGTTATAAGCCTGTAATTGTCTCCTTACTTCAGACATCTGCTGGAAATAATTGAACAGGATAAAAAGAACGAATTTAGGTTTAAAAGCTTAAATATTTAAATTTCACTGACCGAATATCCGTGACGATAGTCTTGTTGAGTTTCAAAAAGAATTACTAAACCTTATTTACTTTTGTACACCTTATATTGTGTAGGATCATTAAGACAGATTCAGTCGGATCTAACTATCTATATGTCTGTCTCTGTGTCTGTCTATCTGTCCGTCCGTCCGTCCGTTCTTTCGTCCATCTATCTACCTATCTATCGACCTATGTATATATTTGTCCTTGGCTCTATCTGTGAAAGAAGTAAACTATTTGTGTATTACAACAAGCTTATCTATCAATATATCAAATGTCTCCAAAGGATACAGATGCACTATACCACATCCGTGTGTTCACTACTGTCACCATGACACCATATTTGGACAAAGTCTTGTTGTGTTCTATTAAATTCTTGTGGACGCTGCTTGGGTTCTGTCGAGAAGATCAAAACACCATAAAACTATTTTAATAAATCAATTGTGATTTTTAACAGTACAAGTATTGATCACTATATTGTATAGTTTAAAAGCAGACACTCATCAATTGCTACATGAAATAGTTTTCATCAACGGGATACGTTCAGGAGAATTGTTAATCTAACTGCTACCTTCGTACTATATAATCATTTTATTTCTAGGTTGCATGTTTGCATTGTGTTTTGTTGCCAATATCTTAAGAAAATAAAGCTGTACTTAAAACTTAGAAACCTTTTAAAATGACACAACGTTTGTGTGCATTTGTTTAAAGGTATATGTATGAGTTATTGAATATATATATATATATATATATATATATATATATATATATATATATATATATTATATATATATATATATATATATATATATATATATATATATATATATATAATGTATGTATGTATGCATGTATGTATGTATGTATGTATGTATGTATGTATGTATGTATGTATGTATGTATGTATGTATGTATGTATGTATGTATGTATGTATGTATGTATGTATGTATGTATGTATGTATGTATGTATGTATGTATGTATGATTCAATTCTGGTATCAATGGAATGTATTATATATTGGAAAATTTTTGAATAAGTCGTAAAGTTCAGCCTAGAAAAGGACGAATTCTAATACGGTTAGTTGTTGTGTGGATTAATGTCTCCTTACGTTTGTTCTTAAAGAGACAAATCGGTGCAACAAAGCACAGGAAAACCTTTAATGTATTTAGTCATTTTTAAAATTAAAATGTTATACTTAAGATCTTCTTGAAAATATGTATACATGTTTGCAAGATAGAGATATATCTGTATTCATTTACATTTTGAAAATGTTTCTTTCTAGTGTTAAAGTTTCATATTCATTTAAAAGGGTATTGATACGCAATGCTAGAGAGAGCTAATATTCAAAGTTTTCTGTTGATCCAACATCTTAGTTCTTACTTTCCATACTTGTGGCTTAGCATTAAGAGGTTAATGATAGGACTGGTTGGCCTGGCGTCAGGATAATGTGACTGGGTGGGACATCATTATACACATCTGCGGCATGGTGTCGCAGTGCTAAACATTACTATAAACTGCCACACTGCAGACATTGTAGCGATATGACTGAATACATGTTCAGGCAACGATACAAATCGAAATTATGCACAAACAGACGCACACATAGACGCACACTTTACTTTCCATATCATAAAGTGCATGGCCATTCCCAGAACTATCACTAAAAGATTAGTCATAGGTATATCTAAGATACACATAACTAAAATCGAACAGAAAGATATAAAACAGGCAAAACCAATAACTATATATATATATATATATATATATATATATATATATATATATATATATATATATATATATATATATATATATATATATATATATATATATATATTCATGGACCACTGCGGACTTTATTAGCTCAGTCTATCATCATTGTCTTTTTGCTTTATTTGTAAAGCTTAATGCTGACAATGAGTAAATGTACATCATAATTGTTCTCCGTTTGTGAAGAAATATCTAAGAATAATAATATTATAATCCTGATTGTCTATAACGTTAAATCGAAGTTTACTGCTCAACTCGAAATGGAGCCATCATTATGCTACTTATATTAAGTCACCTTGTACCTTATCGCAATGAACTTTTGAGTGAAAAGGAGGTGATTGTCGCTTATATACATAAAGAAAAGAATGAAGTTTTAATAAAATTTTGCTACGTTTTCATTTACCAACACATTTTGTCTTTCTGTGTTTGATAAAAAAAAAATCCGTGATTCATCCTGTGCAAATTTGGATGGATATTATTACTCGTTTAGTTACTATTTTCGTGACGATTAGTGGCAGTTCGCTTTTCCAGGCGTTTCCATGGATTGTCTCTAATAGGGGATATATATTCGGCATATATATGAGTAGGAAATGCATTTTGGCATTCTAGTTTGTTTTAAGCCCACTTCCAAGAGTATTTAAATCATATAATTATTACTAATGCTTCTTAATGTCGGTACCGATATAATAAAATTTCTGTAAGAATTTCAGCGTCAATTATACTTTGAGATGATATCAGGGAAAATGGAGAGGGGAAGGGAGAGAAGAAGAATAAGAAATGAATATTCATCTTCAGAGAATATAACTGAAAATGAAAGTAAGTTACTTTTCTTCCTTGTAACGTTTGCTTTATCTCCTTACTAAAATGCGGTAAATATGAAATAAAACATGGTGAAAAATAGTGTCAGTAGAAAAGAGAACATTTGATGATGGCTTAAACTATTTGCTATCTAAATCAAATACATGGTATTATCAAAGAGTTATTTGCAATCATTGGGGAACAATATAGTATTTGGTGTGTTTATTTGGTATCTTTGTAACTTGCGGGATACAAATATGAGGAAAATATCACCACATTCTAAACAAACCTTCCGTTTGTTTGTTATATTGCAATAGAAAAGGAATACACATCGTTTTTGGTTATGTCCAAGAATTTCATTATTTAAGGTTTTCTTATACATCGATTTTTATATGTTGTGTTTTAATTAGTAAATTTCGACAAGCTCGCCTTTCATTCGATAGTCTGTCGCGAGTTCATTACGCGATAATTCCCACGTAGGAGAATTAAATGTTCCTGAAAAAGACTATTGTTGTAGGGAAATGAACTCAAAACTAAACCTATAGATAAACCTCAATATCTGACCGTCAAATTTACACATAAATACACTTACAAACTTTAAATGTATCATTGCACATCCTATTCCGATGAAGAATTCGTTGAATAATCGCTGTACGGAACATTACCTGCCAGCCATCATATCTTTCATTTCTATGCAAATTCTTATCAGCTATGCTTTCCCATTTATTATTATTTCAATGTCAGACATAGCTGGGGTTGAAATATAAAATTATTATTTTAGATACTGCTGTCCGTGCTTGATTTATATTGCTGACAATTTTATTTGCCATAAAATTACACCGACACAGCGAAGGAACTAGTTGTAAGCAAAGTGTATGGCAGAAGGAATACCTGCCTTTAAATAATATTTCTTGCATCCAAAGAAAACACAGACTGGAACTAATATGAAAAAGCCAATCCAAAAATAAAAATCGACGCCAATGGTGCATGGTGGAGAGTCGATGCAAGAGATAACAAATTGGAAAAATCGACCGAATGGGAAGAAATATCCAAAGAACGAAAGCACCGTCCAGATATTTGCAGCGATCCAACATTTTTGCCTGCATAATACTCTAGGACTTTGAAGTAATTCTTTGTATGCTTTTCGGATGATGTCAGCTGGCACCTGAAAACATAGTTAAAGTGGGGTCTAGAGAATTAATTCAATATAATTTCCTGTTATGTTTCTTCAAGACCAAAATACATTTTTGCCTTCAACTAAATTTTGATTTATAGTTTAATTGTCTAGTTTACACAATGTTTCTACGTCAATGTATTGACAAAGCATCTTGTGTCAGCGTTTGTGAAAACTAATATACTTTGCTTAACGATCTTTTTATGGAAAGAATCCTTTAAATATAAAATAAACATCATTAAGTTCAAAGAATACAAGAAACGTTTGAGAGAACAAAACACAATGCTGCGCAAACTCTTTCCAGTATAAATTGTGGCAAGACATAAGTATTGTTATTTGTTTTATATACAATTGACTATTTACTTCCAATTGTTGTCTGTCTTGAGATCTTCCAGATATGAGCTATTTGTGACAATCATCGAAAACCTCTATCACATTAATGGTGTGTATTTCCTTTGCGTGACACTAAACACTGAATCCGTATACATTTCAAATACAGGAAATAAGGGCAAAAATACACATAAGTAGACAACTAATGTCATGATTGAAAATTATTCATGATTTAAGCATAAACTATTTTTATGTCTCTTAAGATTTCGTTTATTTAAAATCTTGTTCTTGACAAAGCCGCAAATTTCACCAACAAATATACACTTTACTATAACCTTATGTAAAATAAACTTCATAATTAAGGAATTATTGTATTGCCATGGTATAGCTCCTCTTTGTCGAAATAAAAAATGTAGCCACATTTCTCGCAATTTCAATATACCCGTTCTTATTATAACTTATTGTCCCCAGACCAGAAAGTGCATATGTCTTAATAAAAATTCTTATCCATATAAAGCGGTTTTATTAAAAATAAATTTGAAATTACATAATTATGTTCTTAATATCAACTGTGTCTAATAAATAAACAAACAAAAACAGTCATCAAGTGAACATTCAATAAATTAATAGAATATTATTTTGAATATAACAACTATGGGAACGCACAAAGTGTTTCAAAATTATATGGATAGTTACGCAATATAATAATTACTATATTATGATCAACATCATCGTCACTTTCCATTATTACTGCATACACCAGTATGAAAGAAACAGCATGTTAGCTGTATCACAATCGTTACGTCGAATTAAAAAAATGCACCACTCTATCAGTAGAGCATTTCTGAAAGAGAACCCTCATACACCCTTATCGTGAAACACTACCATACTAACATAAGACAGATACACATGCATGGAGCGATAATTGCAGACAGATTGTAGGATCCGTATATATGAATGTTGACAAGGTATTTCTTTTTTAATTTCCTCACTTACTAAACCATATATTTATATATACCCCAATAATTGAACATTGCGGTTATGAACTGATATCAATGACTGGAAACGTGAAGGTATCATCGTTTCTCCATTTCTTTCCATAGCCGTCGTTAGGATATGACTTGTTAATGTTTTTAACACTTGGATAAGATACCTTTCTACACATTTGCATATATAAGGCTTTCGTATAATTCTACTTTGCTCCAAGAAGTGATTCCTTTTTAAGTAGGATGGGGAGTGGCCATCTAATTAGTGTTCTTATACTGATCGAGATCGAATTCTGTTATCCACAATGTACTATTTTTTTTACATTTGTCTTTTTAATTATATTTCTGTATTTGTCAGAGCATATGATTATAACATATGTGCTTAACACGCTCTGCAAGACAGACTAATAGGTGCGCATGGTCTATTACGCAGGTCACATTCTATTTCACTGTTAATTCTTCAGACTTCTGCTTACTATGCTCTTTCATTAGTGATTTAGCTTGACATTTGAAGGATCATAAATGTTCAAGTAATTTTGTTGTCAAATGATCGCGCCAGTTGTGAATTTTATCAAACTAAAATATCATCAGCTATACCGCTCAGTCTAGTTTGTTGTTACTGCCACAAGAAGTTAAAAGACATTCAGAAGAGAATAACATTATTTTGTGTGAGTAGGAAATGCACCGATTTAAAGGTCAAAGGTCAAATTCCCATTTCTTTTAGTGTAATTAGAACCCATTTAAAGCCCATTGATACGTCAAATTAAGATTGCATTTAATGGTACGTTTTCCTAAGAACAATGTATTATCCCCCCCAAAAAAAAAAACAAAGAGAAAAACTTACCCCTAGGGCGTCTAGTCGCATTTCAGCTGGAACATACTTAGAGTCTCCCTGCATACTGCACTGAATATAGTTGCATTTAGTTTCCATCGTACAAATCTTATATACTGCAAATGTTTTGTCCCCTGATGAAAAGAAAATACAAAATTTTGTTTGCGTCTTTGCAAAGCAAATAAGAAATAAAGAAAATTGCAAAACGAATCAGATAATATATAATTCACAAAACGGGAATAGATCCCTAGTAATAAGAAACATAAAGACATTTAATTAAGATTCTTTTACACTGAACATTTAATTATTTTTTAAAGGAAACTTAAAGCGTTAAGATCTGATACAGTATAAGTTTAATTTTTTTGTGTTCCATGACATTTCTGTGTTTGATGATCATTTACTCTAATATCATTTGGGAATGATAACTAATAGTTCTTGCTGCATTGAATGGCTCCGCAAAAAACCTTTGGTTATTTAAAATGAATAATTATGTTTACTGGTTTGAAACATTAACAAAATACAATGTGCTATAAATTGGCACACGATTTTGCAGTAAGGTAATTAATTTAAATTACGGTTACTTGAAGTGTTTTGCCATTCAACAGTCAACAAATAATCATATAACGTGTGTTCAAAGGCATGAAAATAATGGAACATGATGACACTTGTATAAAAGAGGATATATATGTCTACTCTTGCTCGACTAATGAAATTATTCCATATCTTGAAATCCTCAATTTGCATATTATCAAGGCAGAGGTAAAACCGGACGGAAGATGGACATTTTTCATGTCAAGATAGGGTTAACGTAGCAGAAATATTCAGGTACAAACTTTTGGTTTAAAAGGACTCAATAGTCATAACAACAGAGCGCTCGACAAGAAATCACAGTTTCAAGGAAATAGAAAAAAACACTGACAGTTTGACCGGATCAAAGACGTTTGAAACACAGATTAAATTAAAATCATGAATTGAAACAACATTTTGCTTTAGCTGATTTGTTAATGAAAAGTTACGATTGCATGCAAATATAGCAGATATAGAAAGGTTCTCATGGGCTGTGGTTCTCATCTCCTTGGCCGTGGTACTTGATTTTAATCTTCATACCTTCTACATAAACCGATTGACATTAAACATTATTCAAAATTGTATCTCTCATATTTTACTCTTCGTAAATAAGCTTTGTTAACTTAGCACATTCTAATATCAATGCCTATAGTCTATTATTAATATTTTTGGATAAAACTCCGCATATATATATATATATATATATATATATATATATATATATATATATATATATATATATATATATATATATATATATATATATATATCTTTGTTATTTTATTAACGTACGAAAACTTAATAGAAATTAAATAATTTGCATGCCGATTATTTTGTAGCATAAATAAAGACAGGCTATAATACCAAAAAGTCTTTGAAAATCGAACAGATACAAAGAAATGTTCAGCAGTTAGGGAGACGAGCTTGTAATAATGAGGCATGAGAGAATAAGAGAAAAAATAAATATTGCTTTGAAATAATTAGCCACGTCTATTTCTTCCATAGGTTAATCTAACAAGCAGTTATCAGGGTAATTATAAAAATAAGAAAACACGAATGACGATAATCTTTAAAATATACCTAATACTTTAAAATTCCCTGCCACGCTATTTTTCTTCACGTGATATTGCGGCCTTGACGTTTCCTCTACAAATAAAATTATTTTAGGTAAGAGATTCTTTTATGACAAACCACTGCTGCAGTAGAGAATATTTCATTGTGACTTAAAAATAAAAATATACTATATATATATATATATATATATATATATATATATATATATATATATATATATATATATATATATATATAGAGAGAGAGAGAGAGAGAGAGAGAGAGAGAGAGAGAGAGAGAGAGAAAGAGAGAGAGAGATAGATAGATAGATAGATAGATAGACAGACAGACAGACAGACAGACAGACAGACAGACAGACAGACAAACAAAAAGATAGATAGATAGATAGATAGATAGATAGATAGATAGATAGATACAAGTAATCATAGATAGATACATAGTTTTATATATATATATATATATATATATATATATATATATATATATATATATATATATATATATATATATATATATATATATATATATATATATGTATGTATGTGTGTGTGTGTGTGTTTGTAAGTTAGATCGTTTATAAATAAGATATTTACATAACATTTGAGTTCAATGTCGGTCTTGTTTCCATTAGAATTTTTCCCTATTAAAAATTCCTTGCAAAATGATTACTTACTAATTCAAGTAAAACTATGTACATAAAGGAACATTTAAAACAAATAATTAATTGCTGTTTTATGTCAGTCTCTTGGATTTATTTTTTTGTTAGAATCAACATTTGTGTTCACATAAAATACGAGAGGAAGTATTTATTTAATCTATTCTTTGGAATTACTAAGTGCTCTTTAGCTCTGGGTTAGATTGTTACCTTGGAATTGCCGAGAACTCATTCAATAACGTTCTGGACTGAAGTAATGTGGAACATCAGACTATTCAAGACTATTAGAATTCAATCGAAGTATTCTATCCTTTTAGACTTGTGATAAGTCATTCATGATAATTTGGGATGCAATTTACAATACCTTCATTGTCACTTAAACTTTCTCTTTGTATTGTAGAGAAATATATAATTTTGTTCATTTTGCTAATCTTGTTGGCTTAAATTCTTTCTTTAACACAGTTTAATAACTAGAGTCCTAACAATAATGGATCACTGACAACATACCAAATATTTGTAATAAAAATATTTGTCTGGGGATTAGGATTATAAGGTAATAACGTAATGCATCTTGACAATGTTGGAAGACGATACGAAAATAATGCCTGGTGCAATCAATATATTTGGATGCAACTTGGATCTCTCTCTCTCTCTCTCTCTCTCTCTCTCTCTCTCTCTCTCTCTCTCTCTCTCTCTCTCTCTCTCTCTCTCTCTCTCTCTCTCTCTCTCTCTCTCCTAAAATTTACCTCTTAATGCTGAACTCCTAGGGAGGCGGCTTCTGGTACCATTTTTATAAGCACGTCGAACAATAAGTTGCTTATATTGTGTAATAATTGTACCAATAAAAATTCAGTTTGCCATTAGATACCGAATTGTTATCTGAAGAAACTGGAATGATACGCTTCACAATATATAAATATCTGTCTCAAACAGTGTATAAAATGTAAATCCCTAAATATTTTTCAAAAGCATAACGTAGGCTACCGTAGGCAGCACTTAAAGTTGCATAGGTAATTATATATTATTGGTTTTGTAAAGTTAAAATCGATTTCTAGGTAAATCAAATAATTAGACTGTTTTTCGTAACAGTTAAATTATTTATCAATATAAATTTGGTTTTACTTTTGCATTGGTAGCGCTAACAATTTTGCCAGGTAAAATTATATACGGTCATAATTGGTAATTGTGAAATAAATAAAAATGGATTAATAAGCTGTAGATTTTTCAGAATTTGTTTTGTGATGTACCTATTTACATCTTTTACAACGCTTTAAAAGAATGATATACATGATATACGAAGTTGTGGTATCCTGATTTATTTGCTGTATGGCAAACAGAGATAAAAAGTATGTTGTTTCGTTAAACGTTTATATGTTGGTAAAATCTACGTTATCTTTACCTAGAAAAATTTCAAGTATTTCCGGGAGAATTAATTTGTAAGACAGTGCATCAGTACAGAGCATGATATAACGATATGTATATTGTTGCTGTGATTTTGCTTTTTCATTCCTGACAAATGCGATATCCTTTGAAGACTTAAATAAACAACTTTACTTTTTGCCCCAACAATTACAACTGTTTTATCAAATAAATATATTAATGGAATGCCGTAAAGTTGCATCTCATCCTGAGATATTTTAGATTTTTTCTTACTCTTCTTTAAACCTTTGTCGTTTTCATACTTGTAACTGTTTTTTAAAATGTTCGTAAAGGTCTATGCTAAGCGAATCTTTTGACACTATCAAATTACTTTTCTATGCTAATTTTATAAATCATTGATTCATCCTTTTTTACCAAGTCAAATTTGGAAAGCAAACTCAAGATAAATTTATGTACTATGTGCGGAGAATCTACAATAACAATTATCTGAGTTTCACAGAAACTATACTTTTCTGCATACCTTACCAAAAGATACTCACAAAAGTATAGAAGGACTTGTATAATAAAACCAAATAGTACTCAAGTAAAGGGTTAAAATGTTGAAAGAGGAGAACAGAATCACTTGAAATAACAAAGCAAAAAGTACATTTAAAAAGGCCATCATAATACTAAAAACCACTAATACATTTAAAGGTAAAGAAGTAGATGTTTGAAGTTACTGAGACAAATCATTAAATCAGACAAAATATTAAAGACACCTGATATACTGTTCATTGACATTTATTGCAGATGGATAACTTGTACAAATCCGAAGGTTTCGGGGAAGATGAACTTGATATTTTTCATTTTATTATATTTTGATCAATGTGTTTGTCAGATCCTTAGAAACAGAGAAAACGCTCTAATTGATCAAATACAAAACATATCACAGGCAGTGTAAACATAACATAAATGATATAATACCATTCCCAACAAGAGAATGAAGAACAAGAGAAGTAAGCTGAATGATTCATCGCTAAGGATATCATAACAGTAACGTCTAGGAATGCAGATAGATGTAGTTTCAGTAAAATAATCCAATGGTGTATTTTATTCAATTGAAGTCATGCAATAATTTTGTAAACTGTCTAAATTGTTGTCAGATGAAATCTGCTAATCAGTGATATTATGGTATAATTTTTCAAATTCTGGTTAGCATAGGCTATGACATTGGAGTTGCACATTAATCAATTGTTACGCTATCTCTGCAGCCAGAAAATGGATGAAGGTGGTTCTGAAAAGTTTAATGAGAATAAGGTCTTCAAGATTACAGTATATAACTCTAAGGACATTCCAAATACGGAATCATGTTAATCACACTGAGCTCTCAGCAAAAGGTTTTATAACTTCTTATCAGTATTTTGAAGCAGAAATTTTCATAGATTCAAGAAAGCCATCATAAGTGGTTTATGAAAGCTGTACAATAAAAATCAATTGAATGTAACAAATTGTATAATTATAAACAGCACATTATATTTAAAGCCACCTGTTGAAATAGAGTTAAAGGTTCAAAGACACACACACACACACACGCGCGCCAAATAAAAATGGAAACAAACTCAATGAAAGAAGGATGGAAAGATAAATAGACAGAATGGGATTTTAATAATATCAATACAGCAGACAGACGTTTAATGCAAAAATGTTGGTTCAACATCGTTTTCTAACTCGACATATTCAAGAAACGTGTGTCCAACATTGCGAGAATGCAGTAAAGCCTGTACATATATAAAACAACCTAAATACTCACTAAAACGAACAGCTACAAGTCCAATTAGATGCAGGTCTAACAATGAGATATCTAAAAGCAAAAGTATACTTTAAATTTAAAAGTTAAGAAAAACAATATCTCTAGTCTAATCCCCCAAAATATTTAAATACAAGTGTATAAACAATTACGCTGTTTATATAATCTCTGTAATAAACTATTAATTATATGAAAGCTTTTGCTCTGCCTGTTTCTAACACTAAGAGGTGTTGTAACTAGTGGTGTTGATGATGAGCTGATCCACCAAGAGGAAAAGATGATTCATTCGCTGAGGTCTGTCAATCATTTTCTTTCTTGCACAAATGTATAATTCCATCATATTTTTCTTGCGCGATTGAAATAAACTCGATGCAAAATAAATAACACTAAAGCACACACATTATAGTATTTCTGGCGGTATCGAAATCCCTAAGTCAACACACATGCGCTTAACCTAATAAAGAAGCTTTACCCATTTGAAAATAACCGTAAAACCCATAAATAAATTTAACTGCTACCACAGCACTCATCTGATAAAAGCCAGTAGGAAATACCTAACCATGCATTGCCAAGCACAATGCCTAGTTCAGTTAATTCAACCAAATTATTGTATCACGTTATCCTTTATATATCTTCACAGAATCATCAGTAAGTTTTCAAGGGTAGCGTTCAAACATATATAATGGTTTGTACCAGAATAGTTGAGTTTAGGTTCTGGCTAAAGTATTCTAATCGTTAACTTATTATTTAAAATCTTCAAGTTTACAAAGTAATGTGCAATGTTTGTGCAAATATATTAAACCTCTATTTATGTTTCTAGATTACTCTTTCAATGGAATACCGTTTTTATTTCGCCTTTTTTCATCTTTGGATATTTCGCAATTCTGCTTTTACAGTGCAGCAATTTTTCTTTTCTATATTTCACGAGATTCTTTATATATAACGAGTGCATATTTTCCCCTTTCGTTGGTTTTGTTTTCTTCAATATTTTCAACTCTGAATTGTTCATCCTGTTTGTCGAACAGATATTGCTCATGTTAGTGAAATATACCTTATATACCTTCTCCATTAAAGTCTTCCAGTTTGTAAATCACTATATTACCAGCAAATACTTGCTTAATCTTGAATATTTCTTTTGTAACGTTTAGAAGGTAGAACTTTAAAAGAAAACGTATTTCTTAAAATTCAATTTTTACCAAATTTAAATTTAGGTAGAGCTATTGTGTGAAAAATGTATCCAAGAGATTGATCATTCTTGGTTATTTCAACTGGAGTCAAGTCATTTTGGCTGTGATAAATGTTACTGTAGCTATCAATACACATTTGTACAATATGACCCCTCTTCTGTTTTTATTTTGAGTGCAATGCTCACATATTCTGGTTTTTAATTTTTGAGAAAGCTTTCCATTGCAAGTGACGTTTTTGTATGAATAAGCTGAAAAGTATTCAATGTTTTTCCACTTCGACCAAATTCCTCACCTGACCCTTGTAAACAATTCCTTTATCAAATTGTATCTTTTCATTGTATTTTCTATTTTTGTATTCATTTTATTTTGTAAAATTGTATTTGTTCTCTTTGCATATTTCTGGGAAATCAGAGTCTACGACATTTCTATTTTTAGTTCGGTTTTGAGCCCAATCAGATAATGAAAAATGTATAGATCAATAGAAAGATGTCTTACAGACTATTTCTTGCTGACAAAATGGTACCAAAACATATAGATAATACTTAAAGTCAAATAAATTATATGTAGTCCGTCTAAAATATGTACATTTACCTTACGCAATCTGGAACATTTCTTTAGGCCTTTCAAACGTAGCAATGATTTCAGCTTCATGTTAAATGTGATCATTTCCACTTGAATCTAAAGCAGTTACTTCGTATACTAAGTCTTCCCATGCCGTTTTGAAAAGGAAGATTGTTATACATTTTACCATGTTTTTTATGGACTCATTGCAGATTGGCATTGTAATATTTACGAGATAGCCAAGTCGTAATATAAATATTTAAAAACAAGACTTGTTTATTTATCAAATACGCATTTGTCATTCATGATATTGTAGGTTTGTAACCATTTTTAAATCAGAACTGATGTGATCAACATTGACAGTAGTGTCTCAATTTTAGTAAGTTTCTGAAATAACAGTTTTGTTTCTTACATTTGAAATAAAAGAAGTATTACCGTTAGTGTTTTTCTGCTTGACACGGCTGGCTTTAACCACATGTTTGCACTCAACATGTAAAAAATAGGCATTTTAAATTGGTACCTATATTATTATATTTATTGTTACACTCGCTGTAAAATGTTGAATTCAATGCAAAGCACCTGTATAATAGGTCAACGAATTTAACATTATTGCATAGATTTGACAAACCTAATAACATTTAATATCTGACCTTTTCATACAAACAACCACACACACACACACACGTACTCACACACAAATACAGACACACTGATTTGTTCATTCTCGGGCAGCAGTCACTGGTCAGTCAATTCCCAGGCGGAAGTCATCTTTGGAGTTTTTGTTGCACCTGATCTCTAAACAGGAATAGGAATCGACACTAACCTAACAGTCAATTTGAACGGATAGATGGGTTAAGGAGTTGGGGGTCGTTGAATCAATTCAGTTACAATGGAAGTAAAACTAGTTGTGATTGTTTTTATAGAATTGTAAGGTCCACAATCAACTCCGACCCATTAGCACCGATTAATGTTAAACTTCCCTTGTTTTAAAAGTATTCAACCATATTGCACTTTCATACCTGAAGAATCAGAGAGAGAGAGAGAGAGAGAGAGAGAGAGAGAGAGAGAGAGAGAGAGAGAGAGAGAGAGAGAGAGAGAGAGAGAGAGAGAGAGAGAGAGGCTGACTATATTTCGTTCTGAATTCCAACGAAATACGTCTAGGTCAAGCAAATTTAGTTCCAAAAATGTGAAATTTCCTATATACTAGCATTGTTTTAGACTATATTTGGTTTACGCTGCACTCCAGATAATAGCATCTTGGGAAGTGGGAGAATCGAAACGTATCACGCAGGAACTGCGGACCTGTTACATAGAGTTTTGGAAATAATTTGGTGATTATTTGGCTGCATACTTAAATAACAGTGATAAACTTTATATTAGGCAGCACTTTGTCCCTTGCCATATTTTTCTAGTACTTTAAATTCACTTGAATGCTGTTTGTTTAATATATTGTATATATTTCTTTCAGTGGAGAGAGGGGGGATACATTAAATACGTATGTATTTATTACAGTGAAAAAGTAAAATAACTCACTTGCAGATTCTAATGACTTCATTAGTTTTGGCCACCAAGTTATCTCCTCAACGCCTTCTCTGGCATCTATGTAAGTCAGAAGCTTATATTCCTCAGGAACATCACAGTCATCAAGCAAAACTGGAATTAATAAGTTCTTCCGTTTCTCGAGGCTCAGTTGATAGGCCATTTCAGCCTCCAGTGAAACATAGTAACTATCAATAGATTCTTTTGAGAATACAACGACTACTTTTTCGGAGTTCATCACGCCATCTTTTATATTGTCCATTACTTTTGTGCCTGGTAAAAAATCTCTTTCGTGATCATAGCATGTGTAGCCGTACTCTTTTTCGAATTTGTCGATAACACTCTTCACCCAAAACTTATCTCTTTCAATATCTCTGTAGGCGAAGAAAATATGGAACTTCTTGTCCGGAGAAAGCGGTATCGTTTCTTTGGTTCGGTGTTTAACAGCAGTATCACGTGGTAGCTCATCAATTATCACTTCAACTTCCATAATTACGGATTGCTACATAAAAATAAAATAAAATAAAAGTTACAAAAACTACTGCTGTATTGTTAGCAATTGCTAAAACTATTACCATTCCAATTGCAATATAAGCATCTCCACAACTGCATTGACAACCACAATATATAATAATTGTTTGCATTTTCAAACGGTTCATCACTTCATTGTTTGATATACTTTTCACTCCGACATAACTATTACTGAATACATGATATAACTGTGCCATGGCTGTGGCCTTGTATTCATCAAGTAAATATACTAATTTCGTGATCGTTACAAATATCAGACAGATATCCAAATTGCTACAAAGATTTACTGTTATATATTTCAATAAGTGAACACTTAACATTCGATCGTGTAATTCTGTCTGATGTCTTTCAGAGAGAGAGAGAGAGAGAGAGAGAGAGAGAGAGAGAGAGAGAGAGAGAGAGAGAGAGAGAGAGAGAGAGAGAGAGAGAGAGAGAGAGAGAACACAAACGTATCTTTAAGTGTAGTGAGATATTAATATACATGTTTCATACACAGGTATCCATCTGTCTACACGTGTATCAGACTATCATCATATTAAATATGCATCAACATTAGAATCAAGTTATTAACATTATTTAAAATGCATAATGACTTTTGTACCTACACAACATCCTTCCTTCCGTTCTTCTAGTCACACAATCATTCACTCATTATAAACTTGAAGTTGTCATCTTTTGTAAAAACAATCCAATTCATAGCGGACATGTACGATATATTCTCTCTAATAGCGGAAATTAAATGAATTATTAGATGTAGATGTAAGCTATTCAAATTATGTTTACATCCCCCCCAAAGGAATCCAAAAAGTCTTTTTTCATAAAACAGAAATCCGAAAAAAACAACTCTGTTATTGTTATTTTGTGCAAGGAAATTAGTTTTAAAAAAATTGTAATTTTGCTATAGCTACAATTGGTTTCAAAGTTGTTTGAGGCATAGCGTATCAGCATTATAACATTTTGTAAAACCCGTATTCAACAAACAACAGTGAGTGGCAAAGCTTGTGAAGACTGGCATCCTTTTATATTAATATTATTATTATTATTATTATTATTATTATTATTATTATTATTATTATTATTATTATTATTATTATTATTATTATTATTGAATCATAATTTAGCGCCTGCAAATATCGGGCTATATATAATTATTGACCAATCAAATCATGCACAAACAGAAGTGTTTAGCATGACTGAACATTCAAATAACAGCTGCTTAAATAAATCTGATTATCTATAAATTAACATCGGGATATTTATCCATACGGCTAACCAATAAGGTCAGTCATAATTACATGATGTAGCTCACTTTATGAACAAAAATACACGTTAACGTGGCGCAGTGAACACGAAATACCATGCTGTAAACATGTAAAATATAATATTCCACTGTGACCTAATCCAGATGAAACAATTCGCATATCTACAAAGTGATGTCATCTGAAGATAAGAGTGATATCATATTTAACTTTCATGGTCTTTAAATTTGCAAAAGGAATATAGCATCTTAATTGATTCATGTATTCAAAGATTACATAGACCTGCTGAAAATGAGAACACTTAGGTTAAGACCCAGATATAAAGTGTTTTCTGGAGAGAGAGAGAGAGAGAGAGAGAGAGAGAGAGAGAGAGAGAGAGAGAGAGAGAGAGAGAGAGAGAGAGAGAGAGAGAGAGAGAGAGAGTGTGTGTGTGTGTGTTTTATTCAAGTTATTTGCACTGAACTTTTTATTTGTACGTGCATGTTATATATAGAAAACAAATAGCAAACTAACGAACGGTGATTCAATATAACTGAACTATTCGTGAAATTTGGACAACATTCTGTATTTGAATTGCTCCCAGATAGGGCCAAGTTTTAGAACTTTGTTTTATTCGATATTATATTCGTTTTGATGGAACCGAGTCAACAAAGACGTGCCACCATTTATCACGTATGGGATTTGCATTGGACCAGTTCTAGCCTAATGTTACAATGGCTTAGCCATTCATGATATTTACAAACAACATGGGTCCTAAATGTTTTGAGTTGTAAACAATTACATACGTTTGCGTGATTCTCTCAAAATGGTTTATTCGAATCTTATACTGTGTTATGAAAATTATGAAGAAAATTGCATATCCGGAAATTCAATCTGGTTTAGTCATCTTCAGACCCAGCATGATTTAGACTACAACGAAGCTGGTAGTTAAGCAACACACACACACACACACACACACACACACACACACACACACACAAACACACACACGTTTAGCTAAAAATGATCACATTATACATGATAACGATGAGAGCTTCATGGATGTCTGTACTGAGTGCCATTCAGCACCTTAACTCCCCCAAAACTGTCGTATTTAATAAACTAAAATATTTCATGCAAATGCCTATTTTTAGATTAATTTACTGGCTGCCCTATAGCGTGTATTCCATTATTCTTGTTATTTTAAAAATTTATATTATGTTGAAAACTATGAATTTACGTATTACATTCACAACCCAAAATGACGGACTGTTTTCACATACTAAAATTGTATGTATTTCTATGGAAATGTATCCCCATAACAGTACATAGACATTCTTAGCCTTAACAAAGCAAAGAATACTTAATTGTTTATTATTGTGCATTTTGTGCCTAAAAGAAAATAATTTGGCGGTTTAAGACTTACAACATTATACAGTATATATCTTGGTTTCTTATCTTCATCCATTTTTATACCGTACAAAATATATCATGTTTATTTCAAATTATCTGACCGTTTTACAACTAGTTACATCATGGATATTCTCTACGATTTGTTGACAATCTCTCGTTGGACGAGAATGTTTCAAGGCAAATACGGCGGTAAGTTAATAGTTTATACACGCCTTGTCATAAGATCTCGCTGAACTATAAAAGACAATTTAACATGCCTGCAATAATACTGTTCCAAATTGACAACCGAAAGTCTATTAAATTATGATCTGCTTTATAGAATCACAGAATGTGGTTTTAAAATGTAACAACCTTTTACAACTGATCGAAATATTAACCTACCTGTTTGGCGTATTATGAGCACAATCCCCTGCGGACTCTAGAATGTAAACATGGACTTTCCAAAATATCGAAATGAATGTAGGAACTGTGGTGGCTCAGTAGTTATCCAGCTGGGCTCGCTACCGAAATGGTGAGGGTTCAAATCCTTATATTACATCAGCCTGGGTCAGCTACCATGATGTGTCATTGGGCTTGGTATTGTTCTCCAATTGCCTCAGTCCTCGTGTTCCTATACTGACATCAAACCAAACTAAAAGAAATTAAGATTAACATATAAGTTTAAAATTTGATATATTCCACGTGCCTGTGTGTAAGGATATTTTTACATATAATATGATCTTATACTCAATTGTTATGGAATCTATGTGATCATTAATATTATTCCTTGAGAATTTACATATCATCTGTGGTATCGACATATTTAAATAAAAGGGAAACATCATTGCACCATAAAATATACCATTACATTGCTTCGATCCATAATTACAACGACAACGAGCAGACTGGTCTTAACTGCCGTTTAAAATTCTACATGTAAACTGGTTATACAAAATTGTCAGAGAAGTTCAATATCACCTCACAAAAGCATTTATAAACGTCAACAAAGCGTGTCATACCTATTTGAAATATAATCACAGTATTTACAATGAATAATAAGCAGTAGTTTATTCTAAGTATACAGTTACCTACAGTCCTTACTTTTCCAAACATAATTGGAGAATGAATAAAGAACAACGTCATGTGTATATCTAGATACAAAAAAGGCTCACTATCTATACAGTCTGAAAATATATTACAAGTCTTCGTCCTTACTTTCACATTGACACACCATAATGGAATAAATATATATCGATCGATTTATTTTTATTTGATACTTAGTGGGACTGAAAATGTCATTTCTCGATAGAGTTCTTTAAGTAGTGCAGAATCAGCATGCAAAAGAAATCACCTCTCTGTCAGGGACAGATACAGAGATAGACAGATACTCTGTCTCTGTCTGTCTGTTTGTCACTGTATATATATATATATATATATATATATATATATATATATATATATATATATATATATGCGTGTGTGTGTATGTGTGTGTGTGTTTGAGCCTCAACATTCAATCTACTTTCATTCCCTCTCATTAGACAGATTCTCTGTCTCTGTCTCTGTCTCTGTCTCTGTCTCTGTCTGTCTGTTTGTCACTGTATATATATATATATATATATATATATATATATATATATATATATATATATATATACATATGTGTGTGTGTGTTTGAGCTTCAACATTTTAAACGGAAAATCAAAAGCTTCATGATTCATGCACGCAATGCAGAAAAGGATTCAAGATATGTGTTAAGTTCTGCGGTGCATAAAAATAGCCCACCGCGTTATGAATATTCAAACAAGTTTTTCTTATAGAAATACAGCATGTAGTTTTATATTCAGACAATTCGTTGTTCTCAGAACAATAAAATATGAAGTTCCTGCATGAAATATAAATAGAACACGGCTTTGTTCTCAACCAAATAATATGACATTCTCTCTGTAAGATTGTTTCCTTATGGTTAGAACGTCAAGTCTTTTGCCCTCAACCCATGCCCAAATTGCGACCAGCTCCAACAATGTCAACAATATCAATAATAATTTCATAGTTTTGTATACAAGCAGCATGTTCTGTTATCACTCTGTTTAATTTCTAATTGACGGTGAATCTTTTACCTGCAGTTCGGAATAACTGAAAATGAAATATTGCCTTCTTTGTTTCATTTATTTTGACAGGAGTATTAAAACGTCTCAGAGTAGAGTGCTATAATTTAACTTAGGAATTTCATAATATTGTTTTGTGGATAAGGACATATGCGAATGCTAAATTCTTGATACAATCTACTTTCATTCCCTATCATTATCTCTTCGTTTAACAAAGGCAGAAGATACTGACTGGAGAAAATTATATTGAGTTTTTTAAAATGCTAGTGGGAATAGTAGATGATGGTATTTTCTTCATGTATGGCAGTTGCAAAACCCGGCATTGACATTGACTGCTAGTTTTTATGATATTCTTCAATGTATCAGGGTTAGTGTGACTTTCTGGATAAATAAACCAATATCGACCATTTAACTTTTCAAATCCACGTCGTAACTTTTTCAACAAATCTTTACCTGCAAGCGCATAAATTACTTACTTAAGTCTATAACGGAGAGGACATAGTAAGACGGTAAACTTCCAATCCTTTTGCTTTGTAACTGTTATCTTCTTGGTAATAAAATATATTTTAATCGTAGTATTATAGGCCTAAAGCATGTGCCAACCTGGTCATTTAGGCACATTAAATCATCGTACATTAAATGTTATTTGTTGTTCTAAAGTTGAATAATATATTTTAACCAGAATTTATTCAGTCGTGATTGTTGAATGTACTTCACCTTGACTCATAAAAAAAAATCTTCCGAAATCACAGTGGATTTTCATAATGGTGGCTGGACATCGGACCTTATCATAATAAGTAACAGGGTAGTTGAATGTTTTTTTCCTTAATATGCACAGTTTTCATGATGACACCAAGGGATGCAAAATTCTGATTTTACTGGATTAGACCACTAAACTGACCTAGACCAAGTTTCACATTGATATTGCCGTATGTATTTCCCGGTGCGAATGCATAATGGCCTTCAAGTAAAAAGAACAAAAACTGAATATTTGCCATTTAAAGATACGTGTAATGAACTTAAAACAATAATTACACCCATTGCTGAAACAGTCTCTAAGAAACGCCTACACAACTTGTATAACTTGTACTTTAAACAGTTATCAATCAAATGCCATTAATAGCCCACTTTCAATTACCGAAAGCATTTACCTGCACACTTATAGTCTAGTTGAAAATGATTCCCTTCTTTCATACCTTATACATTGTATTGCGCATAATGAAATGTCAATGCCGATTTTCGCACAGGTAATACAAAATCGATACATATGTACTGCATATACCTTGTCATATACTTTTCTCTTCAACTGCTACCATAAACTCTTATGCAAGTTCGGCATATAATAAAAACATAAAATAAAAATAAATATACTGAATTTGACATGACAATTTTTTGATTCAGAAAGCTGTCACACAGTGGCTTCGTATATCTTTATTCTAATATCTTGACAATAATTTAAATATTGCTTTTGAACAAATTGGTTCCACTGTGTATGTAATATTCACTTTAATATGTACTAATACTTTATATCTACTGATTAGGAATATACATGAGTAGTAGAGTTAGGTTTGACATTTTTACCACATCTTAATAAGGACTTGGTTCCAATTCCTCACATTCCTGGGGTACTGGGCCACCAAACTTGAAACTATGCTTGTGGCAAAATCTGTGAGACAAAATATATGGGGACGAACTAGTATGCATATGGCAGAATTTATGAGAAGATGCACACTTTGTCGAAGCTTAAGTGTGTGGCTAAAACGTGGATAAATTATACGATATGTGCTAGATGTGGTGGTAATTACTTAGAGATATGACGAGAGTAATACATTATTTGCGAACTTCAGACTAGGTGCAAAAATCATTTGGACACTTGGAGGATAAGCAAATAAAACTGAATGAGTATAACATTATTTAGATATTGGAAATAATATCTATAAAGATATAAAATCGTGCAACGGGCTGAGCTAACCTAAGATGCCCTAAACAGAATTAACGAACGAGGAGTACTCATTTTACCCTGCCCGAAGGGTTGCAGAACCAGCCAGTAAACCAAACTGACACGGCAAGGAACCTCGCCGATTTGGTAGAACCGAAAAGTAGAGTCAATGCAATTATGAAAGAGTACCGTACCTCGATGCCTGAAAATCGTAAGCTCGAGTAAAAAGCAGTATTAATGCAGATCGAGTTGATAGCTGATAGTTGGCCAAAGTAATGCTTTCATACTGAAATGCATTAAAAATTATATTTGCGAAGGGTCTGGATGGGTATTTGCCTGCTGAAAGCGGTTGACATCGATGTGTCGAAGTACTGACAATTTCGGCCTCGTGTTCTATACATTATCAACTAAGATTTTGTGGTACGGAAGGCATTAATAACAATCCAGATAAACTCACTGACCATTTCCTATGTAGTTTCTGCTATCTTGTCTTCCATTATGCTTGAATATTCAAGGTGCTAATGTTATACTGAAACAATGGGGCTGCTAGCACCTTCATTCAGAACCACGAGCGTGAGTTAGAAGAGATCAAGAAGTGCTCCGAAACATCTCATGGATGGTGTTGATTGAAGATGGTTATATGAATTTTCAGGAAAATGTAAAATGTAGCGTATGTGACAAGAAACTTGGCAAACGACGGTCATCTGATCATGAAGGTCTTCGGAACCGTATGATCGGGAAACTGCAACGCCATTCCAAACAACATAAAAATACATGATGTTCTCACTTGGGAAACTGCAGTTTGCTGTTAACCTCAAGTTCATAAACAACAGCTCAATATGGTTGGCTGTCAAAATGCTTAAGTAAGCGTTTCGCACCATGTTGAGGTACATATCATTCATTGTACTTTTATTTCACTGAACGTCCACTCTTAGGAGTACATGAGTAGCTCCAAGCTATTTTAAAGAAATGTTGCCTCCATCATTGTAGGTCTTTTGCAGCCAACTCAGCCGAGCAATAATAACCGAAAGAGTTTATAAGAATGCCTAGAGCGCGTGGATGTTCTTTGCCTGCGAAACTAATTATGACTATCGGACTCTCTACGGACAAGCCAATATGTTTATTCTAGCGGAGGTGTTTTGAGCCACTGCTTAATCCAGATCACTATTATAGCTCGCCTTGTATAAGTTGGAACGCATTCCTAAAGAAGACTGGTGTTAACCATGACCTGCGAACAGTTCTCGACATGCACTTGAGAAGAAATTCCGTGGAGGTATTTCGATGGTGAGCCGCTGTCATACGAAATCGAACAACCCAATGAGTGCATCTAATAACAGCGAGAGTCTTACAAGGGTGCCTACCTATGATGCATAGCTTGTCAACTGACAACCTACCTGTGCGGATTTAGGGGCCCCGAGTGGCCGAGTGGTCTAAAGCGCTGTCCGTTACGGATCACTGCCATCTCACCTCTGTCTGCGTGGGTTCAAGTCTATGATTCGGCGAATGTGGATATGTGAGAAAGCTTGCCAGTAGCTTCTCGTGGGTCGGTGGTTCTTTCCGGTGATTTCCCGGTTTCTTCCTCCACCGTTAATACTGGCCGCCATGAATAGCCTATCATGTGCTGAAAAATGGCGTTAAGCCCAACAACAACAACAACAACAACCTGTGTGGATTTACAATATTTTGTATAAGGTATGGCATATTTCCAAAGAGCTACATTCTTGAAGTGGACAATAAATATTCTATGGAGTTTCATGAAGTACACGGCAAGCATAACATGGCTTCTAAACCTGTGATCGCTGAACAGGATTGACTCAGCTGGTATCATCTCTGTTTGATGGTCGAAGTGGAGTAAAGTACCTGAAAGCTTTAATAATGGAGTGATTCGTAATTTACCGCCTAATACTAAAGCTGTATAAATCGCTCTGAATGCGTGTAACTAAGGTTTATAGAAGAATTAAGTTTGATCCAGGCCAGTAAATAGCACCAAACATATTGCTCAACACTGATCATATGACCAAAACGACATGAATTTGATAAAGATTTCTACAAGCTGACAAACAACTCAGTATTTAGAAATATCACGGAGGATCCGTAGTGGATCAGATGGATCTCATGAGGTCTGGCATTTCAAACAAAAACAATACTTTGCGACAAGCTTGTTTCCGTTCATCCTATGAAGACCAACATCAAGTTAATCTGCACAGTCTATGCAGACAGGCTAACCTCGACCTAAGCAATCTCCTAACTATGACACATTAAAGCGAACTATGCTACACATGGACACATACAACACACTGCTGCTGATGAAGACTGAGGTCATCTTTGTTTTCTTGCCAGATCTGCATGCATGTATAAGTACTACACCTCTACACCTGGACGCTTGATTCTATGAGTTTATGTCGCTATTTCATGGATGCTTTTCTTAGCAAGCTCCGCCGTCCCAGTAAAAACATTAATCACACAAATGATATCGATTGTTTGTTGTCTGTAAGCCACGTCACCTCATCGTTTAGGGTCGATATAACGTCAGGCAGACACCTCACCCACTCATCCAATCAGTGCTGCGTTCTACAGTCGTCTCGTGATCGATCTCCGTTGTAAATAAGCTCTTCTTGGGCTTTAGATTCATAGACAACCATTTGTTAAGAATACCTATATACCTCTCCATAATGACCTCTGCCCAATGCACACAGGCTTCACCCAACCCCAAATCCAAATCACCTGCACGTTGTGCGGGATACAGTTGAGAACACGTGATCATAAACTCTCAAATACGATCAGAGAGAAGCACTCTTGGCCATACTTGTAGTTGAATGACCATGTGTGGAAGTTACCGTTATCTAATAAAGTTTCACGGGGTTTTGCTTCACAAACAAATCAGTTTTGTTGTGCTTTAATGTTTCAGAAGCTCTAACGTTTTTGCATAAAAATTGGCTATGCGTGGTATCCACAATGAACGAACTTTAAAATAGCATCGAACATACCGGTTGCGAGAATATCGGACACGAGTGTATCTTTCCAACAGAAAGATGAACTAAGATGGAAACTCGAGTCGGCCCTCGAAGAGGCAGTTAATCTATGAACCAGATAATTGAAAAGCTAGTAATTCTGTCTCATTTCGGTTCAAACCCTGCACATGAATCGCACTCCATAATTCTTTTTCCTTTGTGTCTCTTGTGATTCTAGGAACGTAAATTATCTGGGTAAAAATAGGTTTCCCACTACCAAACGTGTTTTGCTTTTAAAGTACTTGTAACTCTCGAAGCTCTCTATGGTTGCCATCATGGCTAATGTTAGTATGTTTTCTGTTTTCTGAGCATGTTGGTCATGCAACAGCTGGTTGAGGTACTCGAAGCACTCTTGTATTTGTGTTGGTAATTCATTTGCGTAGCTGACAGCTGTTCCATTGCCTTATTAAGGCAGATGATTTCTTCATTGACTTATTTATATGTGTGCAAAAAATTAGTTTAAACAAGTGAATGAGATGGCATCAATATGCTCCCCGCTAACCATGAGATAATCTAATGATAATTAGAAGACTGTGATAATCTAAGCATGAACGATGCCTTGTAATTCTTATATCACGCGTCCAATGGGTGAGCGATAGTATCGTATATTAAGACATCTGGGATCGTCAAATTTCATTCTTAAGAAGCGTTTAATTATAGCCACCAAGCTCTCCTCCATGCTAAAAGAAGATTTCACGGTTTTCTTGGCACATGGTTGACATATTTTGCTGTATAAATGCATTGCATGTGTACGGTCCGACTTTTAAAACGTTCTGGTAAGATCATTAGTTACCCGAGTTTGTGCTTCCTAATATTTCGTGCTCTGGTAGTGCTCGCACTCTATCATGTATATCATTCATTTCGCGGGGTTCATTCATCAAGTCGGTCAGCTTTTTATTCAAGGCCATCTGATCAGAACTGTTGTTTTTGTTTTGTTACTTGTGCTTGTGTCGATTGCTCTCTCAGTTCCTGTAGAGATTCTTTAATGGGTGCCAATGTCGCTTTCATCGAAAGTTTCACATAAGCATATAACATATTGTCGGTATTCCGTGACGTATATATCCCAAGCAGATATATACAAATCGAAAATTTTATCCTAACTTCTAGTTTTGCTTTCTAAAAAAGATTAGATCTTGAAAACCTGCTCGTCCATGATCGCAAACGAAGCTGTCAAATGTGAGATGACTACAACGGTATTCTTTATATGTGCCAAATTAATTGAACTCTGAGAGATGTGCTAACCTTTGCTTGACCTCTCCTTGCTTCGACTGTTGTGACCTCCTTGGTGTCACCGGCAGCTCAATCACTGGTGCATGCAGCTGCTGTTGAGGTGCAATCGTCTCATTGCAATTGTCCTGCAGATTTATAAATCATCTTCGATATTCAAGTTTATTGTTTTATATTTGTGTTGATTTAACAGCAGCATCTACCAGACAACTTGTAAGGATTTGGATGACATCCCTTGCAAGGTTAGCTCTGGCATCCCTTGCAAGTTTAGCTCTGGAATCGTATATCCATGATACGTTAAAGTCCCTACTGTTAAAAAGTGGCTAGTAAGGTGTGTTATATAAAACAGCAACATATTTTCGAGAAATGTAGCCTGGAACAAATTTATACAACACTGGCGGATGTTCATCATTATTCTGAGAAAGATGCATCATCATGTTCAATTATATTATATTCATCGCAGCACTTCTCTCAATGAACCTTTGTTCTTGCAGTAACATAGGGCTATCTAGGACGTCTGCTTACAAAAGTCCTAGGCAACGACGTTCTTTGTTTTGGGTTGTACAAAACTAGATAAAACCGGCATAGTCAATCAAATAGGCGATATTTTGTTATCTCCTTCTTTTAACGCCAGTAACCCAAGCAAAATGCACTTCATATTTGTAAATTCCCACGATAAACTGATCATCATTTTTGGACGACCTGAACTGCGTGTCCATGACAATAAACATATCTGTTCACAAAATTTGCCGCCTGGGTCACAGTTTTAGTCTGTACCGTGACCCTTGGCAAGCATTACTTATGATTTGTTCCGATCCGTGGAATGTGTAGTTTCCTATGTCCTAATATCAGGAGAAAAGAAGAAATTTTGGAATCAAAACCGACTAAGATCTAACTCCGAATCCTTAGCGTCCTTAATAAACTCCTTCGCTGCTGTCTTCATGGTTTCATACAACTGCTTATATAGCGCTTGTCCCATGGCATACATTTGGTTTGGGACGCCTCGATTGTCACATATACCTTGTAGAAGAAGAGTTTATGAATGTAGTCAAAATTGCGTGCTGAATCTAATTTTTGAGCTTAAATCCTCGAAGAGCAAAGCTGACGCTTTCATGCGTTTAGAGCTCGATATTCAACAAGCCATCGCTCTTATTCACTGCCAACCTGCGATAGCGTAGAACTCGCTAATGCAAAATGGCCACTTCTGATAACACAATGGTTTTTAATCATGCAGTACAGGTCTGAGTGGTAACGGTATCGAATTCCAGAAAAAGTTCTCTAGTACTGTAGCTATTGGTGCACTTGATTATTCTACCGTTGTCATTCATGTGATGCATGTCATGCGCTCCGAACGTTATCAGTCGTTCTTTCGACTCTTTCAGTTCTTCTATTCTGTTCCAGTGCACTCACTTGAGTTGTATTCGCGCCAACAAGATGCCACAAAGTCTACTGACATTTTGATAGCTTCATTGTCCTTGCATTCTATCGACTCATCCAGTTTTTGCCTGATATGGACGGTTGTTGCCCAGTTTCAGGTATCCTTCACTCGGTGACGTTAACGATGCTTCCAGCCTTAATGGTGACCTCTAATGTTGTTATACCCAGCACAGGTAACAACGTTTGTAGTAATATAATTGGCAGATCTTAGACCAAACCAAAACATCTCCTATAAAACTTACCATTTTATAATGTTTCTAAGGAGTCATTTTCAGCTCAAAAATGACCAAAAGTTTTTATTGGAGTGGTTAAAATGTGACATAATTGTTTCGATCTTAACTAGACCAGAGACCCTCAGCCCCTTCAAAATAAATATACTCTAACATTTTTTCACCACCTCATATACCCCTCTCCTAAATTTTTATATAGAGAAAACAATTATACAAACAATACAAAATAACCAGTATCATCATTAACGGCTACCGTTCCGTCGAGGCATTTTCATTGTCTTTGTTTCCTTTGTGGGGTCGTTTTTTGTATGATCATGTCTTTATTGTGACCGTTATTGGTACCCCACAAAGTTTATTTTGGCGACATTCTTTCTTAATGTTTCTTTATGGGGTACCATTCAAATGTGGTAGAGCGCTCATACATGCTACTGGCTATTTTAGGGTTCGCCTTGCATAGACACATCCTACTGCAAATCCAATCGTTTTTGTACTTTTGGACATATATATTTCATGTTTCTATCTTCCTGTAACTGCTAAATAATTTTCTGAAAGCTAGTCTTTGTTAAAACCAAATATCCTATGCTATTTAAAGGAAACAACCAAATAATGTTTGATATTTCTTTTCTTTTCTCATATTTTACATAAAAACTTATTTGTCTAATTAATGATTGCAAATATAACATCAGCCGAAGAATAATATCACTGTGTTTCTTTACAAATGAGATAATACAGTCCTCCAGATAACATAAATCGTATTTGGATTATTGGACATAGAACAGAATAAGGTTAACATATACAAATCTGATGTAAAATATTTGCTTTCTATCTTCAGAATCATCTGAAATAGTAATTTTAAGACATCAAAATTAGAAAATATATGAAACACGTGTTTTGTAATGATTTATATATGTTAACCTTCCACTTCCATGTCTTTGAATCTTCAGATTCTGTATATTTTACCAAAGCATATGTATCGTAGTATTCTATATTTATTTATATTAACGTTTCATAGCTCAGTGCATGAATATTTAATTCTCGTACATAAGGTCTGTGATTCGGTTCCCGGATGGACAATACACTGGCGAGGAAGGTCCATGGGTTGCCAAATTTTTCTAAAAGATGGGGTGGCTAAGCCGTTCTACGGTTTTATATAATCTCTCATCTGGTTGAACACTGGTGCGTGCGTTTTGCACTTACCCCGGGGTTAAATTTGTTGGGGTATATGAAACCGAAATACATAGACAGTCCTCTGAATCTCTAAAGGTTCGTTTCGTTTAGTGATTTAATCTGAGTAGAAAAAGGCTAAATTTGATTTGATAAATGTAGCAGTTGTATGTATGTCTTAATAAAACTAATATTATTGTTCAGCACCAATCTAAAATCGTTAAATTTCATTCATATTTTTAATATATCAACGAAGATACCTTTTGCTTTCTTTGTCAGTTATTATCGTAGAGAATTACCGCATGCATTTTACTTCGAAGTCCAATAAACTCTTTCACTGGCACAAACATAAATTCATCTTTCATTTTGCCAATGACCTTTTTGTTTCCATAATCATGGAATCAACTGCTTGTCGGATAATCATATAAATCAAATATTTCACGGTGCTTATAATTGTCTTCATAGAAATCTTCACATTTTAAAGACTTGCGAATCTGTATCAGTAAATAGCGACTCCGAATCAGGTCATTTCATTTTAGCAAAATTATAGTGAAAGTAGTACATTAGCCACTTTGATATATCAAGTACAGCTGCACCAACATAAATCGGTTTATTTAACTTTAAATTTGTCTTTCCTCGTTGCAATGCGACAAGATTTTCATTAAATATTTTCATGCTGACAAAACCGTCATCGTTAACTAATTTATTTATGCGATTTAGATCATTAACGATTTCATGATTTACTCGCTTTCTAATATTATCCATTGTCTTTCCAAAAACTGAGTTATTCATTAATTTAAAAAGTTTTTTTTTTCTCAAAGTCTTTCTTAGCTATCGCAGCAAGTTTGGTAGTTAAGTCAATATAATTTGATATCCACTTAGACTGAGTAAATTGTAGCACACGATGGACTTTATCAGAATTAGTTCAACATCTTCTGCTTATTTAAACTTTTATGTATCATATAATTTTTTTTATTTAGCAAATTTGGAACTAGCTTATTAACCATTTAATATTTTTAATGTTGTCATAGCTCGTTGCTCAGGTGATAATAAACCGCAATCCATCATCACAAACTCTGTACAAAATGGGTAGTCGTTGTGTAGATAATGTAAAGAACTGAACTAATCTAGATCAAGTTCAAGAAACTATGAAACGTTTTAGGTAAATACTTTCAGTTTCGTTAAGAAATTGATTTGGAGACATCTAATGAAATTCACCAAAAGGCACTGGGTCTGACAGGTATCTCCTTTCAAATTGACACAATCTAGATAAATAATATTATTTGAATGGAGACTTTATATAATATTTGTTTTGATATTTATTATTAACTACTGCATACTTTTTGTTATGACGTTAATTTCTCCTCTGATACCATTTTCAATAAAATTAAATATATCAACATCTGTTAAGAGATCCAATTATATCTTGTTTTTAGTAGAGCATCCCACGACAGTTCGGAAGAAGAAAATATCAACAAGGATCTAGTCCATAATTGATGCAGCTTACTCGTCGAAAACTTTAAAAAAAAAACCCATCTGCTAGTAGCAATACGTCTGTTTTCATATATATATATATATATATATATATATATATATATATATATATAACTTAATCGGACATGAAAATTTATCGTAGACGCAAAAAACTACTTTATAAGCTACTCCGCAAGGAATATGTTGCTGTATTTTTCTGGTGCTTGATTTATTTGGATAATATCCTGCGAGAGCCACTGAAATGTGTAGGCACTCAAAATCGGCATAATAAGTAAAGGTATATTTAGTGTATGATCATGATTTCTTTATAATTTTAAGACTTTTTCTTTTTCGCTTGGCATAGTTATTCTCTGAACATTATTGAAGTATTTAAGATATTCCTGTAGTTTCTCATTTTAAAAAAAAAACCTGCAAACATATGTAACAAAATATTTCTTCTTTTTTATGATACTGCCCGCCAACTAAGCCGTTAAAGTTTGTATCCAAACGTAACTTCATCGATAAAATAACAAATTTATTGTCTTTTGTGTAGCAGTCTCTGAAATATATCTTGGGTAAATATTTTCTCGCTCATCTAGTCCGAAAAAATTTACTGAAATGTTTTTCAAACATTGGTATTTGATTTTCTGCAATTGGAAAAATTATCCCGTTGAAATCTTTTTCGTCTTTGTTAAGCAAATAATTTTCCATTCGGTTACTGCAGTCACTCTGAGGATATCTCTTAAACAAAACTGACCAGCTAGTTCAATGTAATTTAATATAATTACTTTCTGATGATACTTGATTTCAGGAGATGTGATCTTATTTTTATAACTAAATACAAAAATTATAATATGGATTTAATGAAACGACTGGTTGATATATACTCGGAAGATTTATACCTAAATTAGACTATTTTCTAGCCATAACAAAGATGATATTTTTACCAGAATACCGAAGAAGACGAGAACGTGTACATAGTTGATAAAAAATTAGAGCAAACGAATAAAAGGATTTAATTTTAAGTATCATATCACCAAAAAAATAACAAAATTTATTTTTACTGTTGCCAAGCAACAAATATTTTGGCAACTTATCAAACCTTTTTAAACATAAAAAACTGGCCAAAATAGAAATGAAAATAAGATTTTACTTTTGTCAAAATATTTAATTTGATGTTAATTGACAATGAGGGAAAATTACATTTGATATCGTTATAAAATTCCTTTAAGCTGTTAATCCGTATTAATAAACTACGAGTAAATTTATAACAATAATACCAAATCGATATCGATATAGTTGGTACCCAGCTTACAATTTATAGCAATATCCCATCCACTTCACTAAACGTTTATTGCCTTTTTCCTTATTACTCGTTGTACAACGAAAATATCTAGTTCAATTTTTTGTAGTTCTTCGCAAAAATATACCAGTTATTGGCTCACCTAATAAATCTTGCAACGAATAAGTTACAGGTATTGTCAGTAAAACTTTATCAAATAAAAATACATCTTCGCTCTAATTCAGATTTAATCCTTTTGCAAATGTTTATTTTCGTTAGAGAAATTCTAACTTTATCACCAACCTTAAAATTATGTCTCCGGTACATGTTCGCGCTCGCTAATATTGGATTTTTAATAGCATTGTTTGGTGACGCAGATATAATTCGATATTTGGTATTATTGTATTTATAAATGATCTGCGCGCGGTCATCAATATATCTGCTTGTGTTGGTAGCTGTCAAATGTTTATATACGAACTCGTTTAGTGTACGATTAAATCGCTCGACGAGAACGCTTTTACCCATTTCCTGTAACATATTTTTATTGGGTTTTTTTGTTCTAAGAACTTCTCAAATATTTTACTAATAAAGTCTGCTCCATGATTAGTACAGATTATGCTCGGTCTTCTTTCTGTACTCGTTATTATTTGTTTTAGCGCATGTGTCATCGACGTTCCTGTCTTATCTGAAACCGGTATGCTAAACGCGTATTTACTAATAATTTCAATATTAAAGATAATTCTTATCATCGTTAAACAGAGCAAGGTTTGACAAACCTACTAAATCTATAGCTCAGATGTCGTCAACGGTATTTGCAACAACTTAACATCGCGGAAACCTTTTTTAGCTTTATGCAGTTGAGCTGCAAGATCATCGTATCTGCCGAATCCAAGTTTATATTTTTCTCCAATAATACCCCGAACAAACTCTCTATCAATACGCTCTCGCATATTTACTGGTTTCATAACACGAAGTTCATCTAGCATTATTTTATCACAACCTGGCTTATCCTGCTCGTTGTCCCGGTAGCCGATATCTTGACGCATTGCTATTGCATCAGATTAATCATATGGCCCTTGTTCTGGTAATGTCTTATCGTTTTCGTCCAAATGCACGTCCAGCGGATAATGAACTAGTGTACTTATGTCCTGGTAATGTCCAACCTCCTTTTAGTTTTGCTAATTTTCCAATTACTTTATGTACATCTACACATGTTCCAATTATTTTATGTTGTCTCATTTCTGACAGAATGTAACAGTTTTATTTTGCTCCAGACTGATATATCTGACACAATCGCACTCCCATATCATTATGTATCTAATCGTTTACTAAAATAACATGGTTGACAACCCCAAGAACTACAGCTCTAAATGATTTCATCGTTGGCGACTTTATCGTTAGCATTTTCTTTAGAAACATACTTTTTCTACCACAAACAGCATAAATACTTTTAAACACCATTCTATTATCGTATTGTCTTTTCAGATATGTCATCGTTTAATTTGCATTTGAGACAATATGTTTGAACATGTTACACTTGATTGTCATACAAAATTAATTGCAATCTTATCGTTAGCGTACAAATGTTGCTTGTCATACTGTAAAATTTTTTTTAAAAAATATAATTGTAAAAGGATAATTTGGATGAAGTCCGAAAGAATCAAAATAATTGTTGTAGACTGCTACCTAATGTGTACCAGATTCATCATTAAAATTTTGTATATTTATCAGACTCGAAAGTAGCAATTATGTCTCGCTTCCGATGAAATCTTTGTTAGGTTCATCATTAGCACTAACCCCACTTAAATTCATCACATCTTTCAGCTTATCATGTATATCAAATTTGTTTAACGCGTTTGATTTCATCTCCTTGTTCCTAGCAATGCTAGTAACCGGCCTATCCCGAACAAATTTAGTAAGACTTCCCGCTAATCCTCTAGTAGTGCAGCTATTGGAATAAAACCATCGTTTCTCTGTCGAGTCTTTTTCTTTCTTTTTTTCTCGTTTGATTGTTTTTTTTTTCGTTTCAGCATTCATATTGAAGTTTTAGATAAACAAAACATTATTTAGCCTCTGGAGACAGCTTTTTAGTTGCTCCTGATATTGCACCAGACGTTGCTACTAATTCCAATGTACCTAGTAATGCCATAAGTTTAGGTATTGACCTAGCAGAAAATGCTGGTCCTAGAAATCCGCCGTGTTTTAACATCGCTGTTATTTGTTTAGACGCTGTTAGATTCAAAACAAATGGTTTACTACGATCGTATTTATGTATCTGTGCTTTGGTTAGCATTAATTTTGTTAAAATAACAATTTTGTTTTGTGGATTAATTCTTAATGATATCTGCCTCCGCTTGGCAACAGGGGCTGATAACTTTTAATCTGACCATATGTCAAATATATTTCTTTTACAATATATTTTGTCATTATATACAGATGACAGACCAAACTTGAACTGTCATTTTGCTTCCGACAGAATAAAGTGCTTTAGATCTCTCACTAATCACTAACGCATATACATACAACTCTTTAGCTGAAAGCACTCAGAGCGTCCAAGAAATTGCATTATCAGCTGTTGAGTCAACTTCTTTCTATCGGTGTTTACTAAAATCAAAATAGAATACCGGATAGTATATAAAATTATTCGGCTGATATTTGAGATCCGTCTCCAACATCTTGGTATTTCTGCACTGCATCCATAAGATACATGTAAGGTCGAGTAACAGTTGTATTAGCGTCATCTGCAAAATTACATTATATCCCACGTTTCGGATATTGCTTTGAATGTATTCTAGCCTATATTCGTCTAACATTAGCGTTGTCAAATATCGCATTATTTTGCTGTCGGTTACCACGCCGAATATATTTTTAAAATACAACAAACAATTGCCAAGAGCATTGCTCGCTTGATGTTGTTATAACGCGCCAAGTAAAGTCGGTAGTATTTGGAACTGCTGTTTGAAATATTTTATGTTGCTGGAAATAAATTCTATTTGTATCTTTATCGAGTATACTATTTAATTCTGACATTTTAATGATTGATAGTGTTATTCGTGGTATCCACAGCACAAGTTTCTTTATGGTAAATTGTACATCAGCTCCGCCAGATATCAATAAACAATCATTTTGTTCTGCTCGATCTAAAATAAGTGTGTTTAACTTTACAAAATGCGTTGTTGCAATCGCAACAAAATTCAAATATTTTGCTTAATGGCAGCATCATTGTAATTTGAGGTGATTCTTCTACAAGTTATTTTCTCCTAGCAAAACCATCATTGTAATGTACATTTCCTACGCGAATTCTCCCGTTAACTAAATCTAACATTGCAAAACCGTCCGCCGCTGAACCTAGAGGTGTTATACCAAGATTGTTCCAAGCAGCAGTAAGTGAGACTCTTAAAGCATTTGTATCAGCGGCTGCAGTTTGCACAGCAACATTAAAAAAGAAAAGTTCTTATAATTACAATATCTGCAGAAAACGAAATAATATTAAAGATTGAACTTGCAACTTGCAGGTGACTCGAAATATCTTCGACAGTTTGATTATTTAGCTGATATTTCAATAAGCTCCAGTCGTTATTTATAAGCGCTACTTCTGTTCCAGCTACTGTCGTAATCTGACCTCGAACTTTCAACATTACTTCGTGAGGCAGCAAATACATCTTCTTTCCCGAGTAGTAAATGTCCTGACATCAGCTTTTTTCTTTTGGCTCATTAGAAATTTCATCGATGTACTCAATGTATTCGAATTTCAACAATGTGTCGTCTATGCAATAGGTCTTTAATAAATCCAGATAATTTTAACAGACATTTTGTTATTTATTATGTTCCATAATATTTTATTTAGGTTTTTTTGATTCACGTACTAACTTTTGTATGATCTGTCCCCTCGTGCTAACAAAATTTTTTTCTTGTTGTTATCATTGCACGTTTCGTTTCCTCTGTTGGAGCTATTTCTGATTTAAAATGTTTTATATCTGCAGAAACCGGCGGTTTCCCGCCTTAAATTTTAACATATATTTTTGACCAACCGCTGTTTCAGCGGCAGTTGCAACCTTATTTGCAAAATCTTTTGATGCATCCAGTGAAATTGGAATATTTTCAAAAATTTTGCTAAATATATTTCCTAAAATTTCTCCCTTTTTCTCCTGTCAACTTTTTCCTTGTCTCATCTTATATCAGTGAGGTCTTACCAAATCACGGAGTTATTATGCGTAGATGAAGATAAGTAACAAATTCGTTATTCAAATCGAGTTCTCGTCCAGATTGATCCCCTAATTGCATTGTTATACTAGTTATTTGATTTTAAAACATTTAGTGGATAATAAATAAAATGCCGTGGACCAACTTGCATTAGCGAGCCATGGCGGAACGTCTGTTGAAAAACTATATATCGTCTGTACTTTACTACCTCGAACAAAGTAAGATCCAGTTGTAATAGAGTAATTTATCAGAATTATATTTACTTCAGTTATATTTACTGGCATTTCACCGTTATACGGTATTGCTTTGCCTGAAGAAACTTGAAGTTCATGTCTACATCCGATCAATGACGCATTACTTTTTGGTGATTAAAAACTAATAAATCATTTTAAAACGTTATTCTTGAGCGTAACATGCAGAAATTAATTTGTTAATTCGTAGATTAATTTTCTTCACATGGTTTACTTGTGTTGAGTTTGTTTATCTGATTTCGCTCAATGATATTATTCTTTATATGACCATTGACGGCTCGCTAAGTTATAGCCCCGATTATTGTAGGGAATTATGTAGCCCTAACTCATTCTTATTCAATATAAGGAATTATGTATCTAATATAACTGTGTTAAATTCATTTATCGAACTCAAACAATGATATGGTATTTATATACATGGACGAATTGGTGAAATATTGATATTATGGAAGTCGTTAAAATTATCCAAACGAATTTATTATGTATAATGGTAACCCTAAAGTAGGGCAAAGAACTTTATTCATTCGCGTGTAATGAGACCAAGGGAGGGATTAATGCCTCATGTAGCGTAAATGACCATTCGCAGACCATTAGCCTGGGAACTAGATCGTAAGTTCTGATAGATAGCCGTGTATGCTGATTAATCCGATAGAATTCCATCTGTCTTTAAAGGGTAAGATTAACGATTTATTCCCGTATAATGTGACGGAAGATTTTGGTTGCTTGTTTATATTTTTTACAAGGTGATATAGTTTGGAAGATACACATTCTTTTACCCAGAGAAAGTGGAAAGGAAAAAAAGGGGCAGTGTAGAACCAAAGGCGCAGACACCTATAATTTTTGGAAAGAAAGAAAAAGTGGAGCGAAAGTCTTACTGATGCAAAGGAATCAAATGTGCAGTCTAAGTGGACCTGTGGGACGGAATCCGACACCAGGTTATGAATTTATACAAGGCAAAATTATTCTATCTTACCCGTAAATGATGACTTTGATTCTATGGTAAACAGAATCGGCTAATTTTATAATTTTAGTTGCATTTTTGAAATTCCTTAATTAATTTAATACGAAAAGAAAGATGTGTGTCTTTCAAATTGTAACGTTCGTATCATTCGCTTGTGGAATTTTATTGATGTGAAATTTTATTAAATTTTGTCTTTTTTTGTAACAGGAGCTCGACTTATTCTGTTCTATATATTAGCTCAGATTACATATTTATTCCAGTTGACTTTATTCGATACCGGGCAAATTCCATCATTGGCAATCACCACTAGATACGAAGTCAAAACCAGTAAACCAGCCACAAATAAGTCGAGAAGAGATTTACCATAGTAACATTGTTTTCCATCTTTTAATACTGCAGACGCTGTTGTAAGAGTTACGGTGACTATAAGAATACATCGCTACAGCAGACAATACGTTGCAAATATTTGGAAGCGAAATGGTATTTTAAATGTTTTCCCAGTTACAATGGACTGAATACCTTGCTTACCATTATTACGACGCTGTAGTTAAAGTATGTGTGTTAAAGAATCAATTTGTATAAATCTTTTTATTTCATTTATTTCATTAAATGTAATTATTAATATAATTATATTAATATCGTCTAACATATTTTTGATAAAACAGTGTTTACTTGAGTCGTAGATGTGACTCGTCTTGGCACGTGCTGTGTATGATAACAAATTCATTACAAATAAACATCCAGGAATAGCCACGAAAACGATTGGCTGATACTTGCTTAGGCTTTCCTGGATGTCGAGAAGAATTAACAAATTGCATGCTTCCTCGTGCGCGTGCAATTCAAACTACGCATTAGCCTTTATATATATGTTTGAGATTTTTTTGTATTTTATACACAGTCACGGACAGACAGTCGTAGTCGAGAGTCAGTTATACAACTTCTAATATCTTTAAAAAGGTATTCGTTGTGCCAGAAGTTGTCCGTATGTCTACGTAGAATAACATGCCTTTGTTAGAGGAAATATTTTCACTTCGTCTTTATGAATAAATGTTTTTCCTAGAGAACAACATTACTGATTTGGACATTTTCTCACTAATATTGGAATGGGACAACACAAACTTTGTTTTATTGTGTAAATTCTGGAATTTGCTGTTAGCCTTCGTCTGACGTGGTCATCCGCCATTTTTGACCGAAACTTCATACTTTAGACTGTGCTTAGAACATTTTACAGGATTTATTTTGAACAAAATTTGGATCATTTCTGTAAACCGTAAGTCTTGCTTAAATTATTTTCATTATTTCATGTGTTCTAGAAAAATAAATTATATCTTTGTTAAAATTTATAAAGCTTGTTGTATTCACTTTTGTTGCTTAGAACGAGCCGTTACTTAGCACCATTCTTTTATAAACTGTCGGATTGGTTATCGTAAAGTTTTTGAAATATCTCACTCGTCATACCTTGCTATTACTATTTGTTTTAGCTTGAATCGGTCAACCACGTGTTTGTCAATTCCATTAAGCCAGCATTCCACATATTTTTAATCAATAAAATGCTAGCGTTTCTAGTTTATAGCGTATCCAAACGAGACTAAAGAAACTATTGTGACATCTAATATCTATATGATTCAGGGATTTGCAAATTTTATAAACATCAGCTTGCTGAGGGTAAGCTGCTTGGAAACAATAAGAAAAATGTATATTTTAATGAAATCTAATTATATGCATTGAAACTTGTGTATCTTTGTATCTATGTTGCAATCACATGTCTCAAGTATATATTTTAATTCGTACTCTACGGAGACTGGAACCCAGTTCAATTTGCCTGCACACACGAGCCTATATTCCCTCACGACTAAGCACACATTACCAAAAAATGATGCTACTCAATCGGTGTTAGTACGAATTAAAATTCTCTACCCTGTATTATAGTATTATTTGTATTAAAATATTAATTCTGCCACTTATTTTCATGTATTCTTCTATAGAATCCAGGGATTGCACTTTCCGTTCTGTCTGGTGTATATTTATAATTTTCTATTAGTTCTATATACTGATTTCTTTCATTTCTTTCATAGGAATCCGGAATGACTGTATAGCTAGATGAGAATTAATTATTGGGTCGTCACGCGAGTGCATTTGACACCGATTGAGGTTTGTGCCTTTGAGCTTGCCTGAACTGACTGTCTTGTCTTGAGGTATTTAGCTACCAGCGTTACCTTTATCTACTTGCATTAGCATCTTTAATATCCATCTACTACAAAAACACCGAAGATTATCTTTGACTGAAAAGGCTCATTTAGTTTTGGTCATCGCGGTTGAACAAGTTTCGAACCGTAGGTCGTTTTATAGTTAAAATTTCTTACTGGTCTAAAGCGCTGACCGTTACGGAACACTGCCATCTCATCTGTATGAGTTTAGTCCAGACTGGACTAACATGGTTAAGTGAGAAAGCCTGCCAGTAGCTTCTTGTGGTTCTTCCAGGGGTTTTCCAGGGTTCTTCCTCCACCATTAATACTGGCCGCCATGTATGGCCTATCATGTGCTGAAAAATGGCGTTAAATCCTACTACTGCTACTACAACAACAACAACTTCCTGGGTGAGGAAATGCATATAGAGTTAAAACACTGTTCATGTTTTAATTAGTCTTCAAACCTTGTTACCTAAATATTTCATTAATGAAATTAAGTGTCTTGGCTGCATTTTTTAACCTGTTTATCTTTTATGTTTTTTTCTATACAGTGTACGTGTTTTATCGCATCTGTAAAGATTTATCTTATTCATTTTATAACGTCTAACGAGTTAGCAACACGCGTATTGTTTACCTGTAAACAATATAAAATTCTGGGCATGAAAGGTCCCAAAATTGTACAGGCCCAATATACAAGCTGACAAAGACGTATAAGCCTAGTTTGCTTTTATCTGAATGACATATAGATCTTCTGAGTATATTGGGACTAATGTCAACAAAACGTGATTGACATAGTTGAATCCGAGAGAGCTAACCAATATTTGAGATGTAATTTCAACTTAAAAAGTATAACAACACTTGTTTTATCGTGTATCGATTATCAAGTCTGTACGGTATTTGCAACTCTTCAGCACTAGCTGCGTCTGCTAAATTTCACTGATGAAACATAAAATACATATACCCTTGCTCAGTATGTCTCGAAACTTTTGAACCAATATACATCCACGCATGATGTAGATTTTTCCTCAAACTACATTTAATTTATACATTTCCTCTTTCAACGTTTTAATTCTATTAAACAATGCAATATTATTGTCACTGATCTAAGTGATAGAATGAATTTTGATTATCTCTATTTTTGGTTTATTTAACTGTACCAGTTTCAACAGTTTGGAATGTTTCTGTCGCTATTACAAAAGCTTGTTTTAAGTTATTGAAACCTTTTCTTATTGGCATTTTCTTTTTGTCTAATTTTGTCACTATCATAACACCGATGCTTTTAACAACTTCTATATTAACAAGTTTCTTTAGAATCTGATTTAGCTTATTTAGCCTCGGATTGTAAGTTGTAAAATTCAAGGAATGGAATAATGGAATATCTTTTATCCTTTTAACCGTAACTGTCGAATTTGTAATATGTAAACGGTAAGTTGTTTCCAGAGATTTTATAATTCTTTTATTAACATTTATTTTGTTTTGTTGTCCGTAGCGTTTTTTCTGTTTCAGTCAAATCATTCGTCATTATAAGACTGCACAGACGATGAATTAGCCGTTATCTTGTTCTTCAAATCGGCATTTTGTTTGGTGGTATTATCAGATACCTTGTTTATTCTTAGAATTAAATTCTGAGTAGGAAATTCCGTCATTTTGTTTCAGTTCAGATTGCCAAGTACCGTAGCATTCCGAACAGTACCGGATTTAGGCATAAGCTAAACAAGCTACAGCTTAGGGCCTCATAGTCTGAACTCTGTCTGAAGGTGCCCCTCAAATTTATTTTAAACCAAATATGGCCTCTATAGCTTCCCATAGCTTAGGGCCTCGCTTTGTCTAAATCCGGCACTGATTCCAAAGATGTTCATTATTCTACTTTATCCATTTTGCTTTCTAAAGCACATATCTCGATTTTAATATTTGTATGTATGTATGTATATATGGTTCCGTTTCAAATATTTGAATAGCGTTGAATCGTCGTATAACGAATAGTCTAAAATATTTTGCTTATAATTTGATTTTTTTAGATTTATGATTGTTTGCTTTTCCAATGCAAATATGTACAACAGCTGTTAATTTAATTGTCGGTTAGTTCTATCCACGTCATAATATTATCGATTATATTTTCTGAGTCTTACGCATTTGGGTATCAACAAAGTCTTTGTGCAAACAGATGTGTACCGCATCGGACAATTACCGCTCTGGTGGCCTGAATGGTTAGAGCGTCCGCCTCAGAGTTTGGAGGTCGCGGGTTTGAACCCGGACCGAATCATGCCAAAGGCTTATACAAATGGTACTAGCAGCTCCCTCGCTTGGCGCTCAGCATTAAGCTGGGGCTTTAGTTTCGTATTTAACATAGGGTTAGAATTTTAAAGGTTTTCTCACTGGTTTTACTGGCTATTAAAAAAAACTTGTATGTCTCAGGTATTTTTCAAAGAACCTTTTTCATTAAATGATTGATAGGTGTAATATGGGTTATGGAGTATACAGCTTGGCCTTACTCCAGATGTGCACCTTTCAAAAAAAGTGCTAGCTTCACTTGGTCATTTTCACTTTTGAACTTCAGAAGAAAATTCTTAAAAAAGAGCTGATAACCTTTTAACATTTTATATATTTGATAATTCATTTATTGCACATTTAGAAGCTATTGTCTAGTTTGGCAAAATTCATTTTCCCTATTTTAATGGCTGCTAAGGATAGTGTACTTTAGACAAATTCAGGATAAGTTTTGGAGTACAATGGAGCAGTCATTTTAGTTAACAGTGTCCTAAGATCATTTACAATTTCCAAAGATACATTATCCAAAGAAATATCAGCCACATTACATCAAAGCAACATATAGGTATGCCAACATTCTCTCAACTGTGCATCTTTTGTGTGCAAACAACTTCACCTCACATACATCATACTCTCAAAAGTACTTAATTGCTTGTAAATGGCCTTTAAAGAGCACATAGGTATTATAATTATTATGATTTAATTTTGATTGTAGGGATGAAATATTTAAATCGCAAGCATCAAAAAGTCCTTTTGAATAATTATCCTGTATTTTCCCCTTCAGAACAGTATTTATTAAAGTCAATATCAAACAAGTACAGCCCCCCACCTCCTTATGATAAAAAGTGCGCTATTTTAAAAATGCGCATTTTGTCAATACAGGAACCAGTGTTTTGCTGATAGGAACATTGAAACTAGCCATAATTATTCCTGAGATGTCAGCAAATAAATTTTACAGTTTAAAAATGGATGGAACAGATGAGGTCCATAAAGGTCAAAGGGTAAAATATTTGCTAATTGCTTAATATGAAAGAAAGCAAATTTGCTTTGTCATCATTTATTTTTTAATTTCATTGCAAATAAATTAAAAGAACCATTCTTACTACATATTTCTTTTACTTGATGCAACAGTTTTAAATTTAAGTTTATTCCTTTATTCTAAGACTTCTAATTTCCTCGTAAATAAGGTCACTACTCAAATAAATATGCCTCATGACAAATTATGCAAGAGCAAAAAAAGCTTATTTTCATGCATAAAGTCAACGCTAATGTACCATATTATTTAGAACATCATACATAATGATATGAAAATAAGAAAACAAATTGCATCAATTTTACATTTGTTTTAAGATTACTCTACAGTTTCCTATTTTCCATAGGGTTAGAATTTTTAAAGAAAAAGAATTTCCCAGGGTTTCCTCACTGATTATACTGAACATTAAAAAAAGACCTTGTATATCTCAGGTATTCTTCAAAAAACTTTAATTTCCTTTATTTTGGTGTATGATGGATGGGTATAATATGGGTTATAGAGTATACAACTTGGCCTTACTCCAGATGGGTTTTTTTCAAAAAGGGCTAGCTAGATTCCCTTGGCCATTTTCACTTCCTGAACTTCAGAGGTAAATTGTAAGAAAACAAGCCACGATAAGGATTTTACATTTTATATATTATATACAATTTTGTGAGAAGACATGCCAGATTCCATTTATCAAACCAAGCAATCCACAACCAATCAACCACTGCTATCAATTTTTATCATTTATATATTTATACACTGATACACATTTCTTACACTTTCATTCACTGACTACAACTTGATTTTAAACATATCACATTTAACATTCAGAAGCACCTGTTCTGCATGCCAATCAACCACTACTACCAATCTTTATCATTTATATATTTATACACTGATACACATTTCTTACACATTTATTCACTAACTACAACTTGATTTTAAACATATCACATTTAACTTCAGCAGCACATGTTCTGCATGCCAATCAACCACTACTACCAATCTTTATCATTTATATATTTATACACTGATACACATTTCTTACACATTTATTCACTAACTACAACTTGATTTTAAACATATCACATTTAACTTCAGAAGCACCTGTTCTGCATGCCAATCAACCACTACTACCAATCTTTATCATTTATATATTTATACACTGATACACATTTCTTATACATTCATTCACTAACTACAACTTGGTTTTAAACATATCACATTTAACTTCAGAAGCACCTGTTCTACACGCCAATTACTGAGGGTTTTGTGATACATGTGACACATCAGTCTTGACACAATTGCACTTGGTACATGACAACACTTGTATCATATCAACAAAGTTTCTTTTCACCCACTTGATGAATAAGTTGATTATGCTAATGATGATGATGATGACTTTGATGATGATGATGAGAGCAACAAAGAATGATGATGCTGTACTGTGATGGTTCTTTTTCAATGAAACGCACAACAGCATTTTATTTTCAGATGACAATCTTAAAACTTCTTGAGAACTGAAAACATCCCCTGTAAATTCCTCAGCAGAAATGAGAAGAATAAATGTACATTACCCTGATCTGGCAGTTGCAACTGATGATTTGTGTTTTTCATGACTCTTTTCTTCTTTTTCTAACTTTTGCTTCTTCTTCTTGTGCTTTTTGTCTCGAATATCTGTGTTTTGTTTTTTATCTTTATCCTGGTTTCTTCATCAAGTTTTTGTTTTATAGCTGTACTGGTATTAGAGCTGGGTCTGACTTTGACATCACTTCCTCTGCTGCTAGCTGTCTGTCTGTTTTGCCCTCCTCAGAATCACTTATCCATTCATCATAATCAGGTTCAAATTCTGACTCATCCAAAATACTCATTCATGGGCAAGGCTCTGTGAGTTTTCTCAGGTTTTCTCTTCTCTTGCTGAACTGGGGTTGCTACAGAACTCAAGTGACTGCTCACTTGGCCCTATTGACTGTTTTCTCGATTTTCTTGTCAATTTTCTGTCTTTCTTCAGGTGTGCCTTCTCTGTCCAAAAAGACATGTCTAGTTTTTGCAGGCTGAGGCTTTATACTTGGTGAACTCATTGCTGAAGCTAATGTCGGTTGCATAGGCTTCTGGTATAATACCTTCCCTGCACTCTCCATGACAGACCTGTAAAACAAAAGCAAAATATTCTATTCAATAAGCTGCAAACTGATTCCCTTTCTGCAATCAACAAGAAGCCCAAGTGGCCCTGGGTTACTCACATGGCTGACTTCAGTCCAATAATCATATGCAAGCACAGTTGGGCAAGAAATCTGGGTCAGTATGATGATTTATGCAGACATTATTTTCACTGCTGTCGATGCATTTGTAGTAAAACAACTGTTTCAAGGGCTTTTTTTATCTTCCTCCATATTTGATGACACATCAATATCATCTGTCAAATAGTGATAAGTCTCTATTTCAATATGCTCTAAAGTTTGTCAAATTCTGGGGTTTTTTTAATTTTTTTTAAATGGAGGTGTGCAAATGTTTTTAAAATTTTAGTAATGGTGGCCAGATCTAATGATGCAATGCATAAAATTTTGCAGGATTTTCATACTACAATGGTTTCAGGTCATTTTTAAACAAAATTATTTAAGTTGTTGAAATTTTTCACTTTTTAGTAATAGCAGCCAAAAATGATTATGACCTGGCATCGTTCATATAAAATTCAAAGCCTTTAAAGCTTGGATGCTTTACATCAATTTTTGGTCAATTTATTAGTTTCTTTGAAACAAGTCATTTAAATGATTTTGTATTTTTATTAATGGCAACCATAATTGTTTGCAAATTTTTATTGTAAGCCCTTCATGTCAAGTTACTGGACAAACATGTAAAGTGACAATCTTTCATTAAGTAAATATCTTATAGAACATGAGAGGAAAAAGAGTCGAAATAAAATTTATCAGTGACCCTAATCTTAAAGAGTAAAAATCTTGTCTGTGATACAGAAGATTCTATCAAAATGGGAAGCATTAGTGTACTATGGTTATCTCTTGTCCCTCCAATAATTTTAATGATATAAGGCAAAAACAAAAGAACAAAATGAACCATGGATTTGACCCTAGGATAAGATGCAATGCAACACATTTTCTAGTGATGATATATAAATATACTAAGTTCATATATTAGTCTAAACAGTCATTAAGTTATGGAGCAGAATGGCAAACAAACCTTATAACCCCCAAAGCTACATGCAACACACCTTTTAGATTTGATGTAAGTATGTACCATGTTTTGTCATTTAATCTCAAACAACAGCATAGTCATAGAATGAAAGGGAAAGTGTGACTAAGAATGAAAAATACTCAGCCATGACCTTGATCTGCATGTTAGAGCACCTAATTTTGGTTGCAACACATGTTCTAGTGAACATCAATAATTATATCTCATTTCATACCTAAATCTCAAATATTGTAAAGATTCTGAAGTAGAGGGGATAGTGTGATGGATGGATTGAAATTGGATTCAATAATAGATTCAGGTGCTTCAAGTTATAATCATCAGAAAATTTGCAAGAAATTACATATAGATCAAACTTTATTTTGCTTGGTTACACATAGATCAACCTTTGTTTTGTTTGGTTACACATATATCAAACTTTGTTTTATTTGGTTACACAAAGATCAGACTTTGTTTTGTTTGGTTAAACATTAATCAAACTTTATTTTTGTTTATTTACACATATATCAAACTTTGTTGTTTGGTTTTTACAGCACAGCAACAAAACTATTTTGTGCTGAAGCAACTGGAGTAAAGTGCCTGCCCAAGGACACACCAAGGTAGTCAACCCAGGCTGATCCAATAGTAGGATTCAAACCCGGACCCCTTTGGTCATAAGTTTAGAATACTAACTACTGTCCCAATGCAGTTCTGGTCTCTATTTAGTTACCTTTTTTTACATACAAGAAGGCCCATCAAACCTACTCCACATCCCAGAGCTTGCTATTGAATTATAGTTTTAACTTGATTTTCTTTTCTTAATTAAATATTGGTGGGCTTTATTCACCATGCATATTGCCTCACTTTTGATGCTTTGCCAACAGACCAACAAAATAGTATTCTAAAATATAGATTCAGCTGATTTTCAATGGAGAAAAATCATTACATATATTTAAATATCCATGACTGTCATATGTCAAGATGTCAGAATGACCAGCTAAAAATTACTTGATTGAAACAAAAATACATCATGAAATTAGTCTGAAAGAGTAAGAATCTGTGTCAAAACCTACATTAATGAAACTAGGAAACAATTAGGCAAAGGAACATCTGTTTCAGATATTCTAATGAAAATAAATCTACTAGAATGAATCTGAAAACAAAAAGGGTGATGTGAGCATTGTTACAACAATTCCTGCAAATCTGAAAAATGATCTTGTTTGGCAATGGTTAAGCTATGCTAGGACCTAAAACACTACAATCTCAGACCCTATAATAGTTTTGATATCTCTAATCACCTATGTGCTAAGAGAAAGACATTTTTCACATTTGCAAAAACCTCACAAACCTTAAAATCTCTCAAAATTGACATTTTTTGTTTCCAAATGCTTTTGATTTTGAGGGGCTTCACTGTGTCTTTTGTGTTTTACTTCCAAATTTGTTTTACTGGAGTGAAAACTGAAAAGAACAAGAGGACAGAGCCTGAGACCACTCAACTGGCAGGTATCTACCTAAAAACCAAATGCTTGAAAAGCTGACAAAGAAGTTTAGGCTAGTATGATGCTTTCTGACATTTATGGGTTTTTCTAATATTTCTAAATGGCAGCCATTTACATGACATTTGGCCAACTTTCCAGTACATTTTAATTTTTTATGACAGAAGTCATTGCAACGACTTAAGTGTTTTTAATAAGTCATAATAAAATGGCATCATTTGTATAAACATAAAAGGCATACACGCCATGTTTTCTGTCAAATATGGTCAATTAATGTTCTGCATTGTTTGAGAAGTTGCTTCAAAGTGTTTTTATTTTTAATTACTTTATATATATATATATATATATATATATATATATATATATATATATATATATATATATATAAATATATTATATATATATATATATATATATAATATATTTGAAATATTTGAAAAGAACTAACTGAAACGGTTTACATGCCAAATTATGTTCAGCAGATTCTGAAAAGAGTTGAAAACGGCAACTACTCATTAATGATGAATATATGTCATACAAAGGACCAAACTAGAAATTTATTGGTCTCAGAGCCAGGCAAGATAAAAAAGTTAAATTTTTGGTTGTTATTGTTGGTAAGCATGTCCATACCTTGGTAGTGCTTTCTTCTCTAGGGCAACTTTGCTTTTACAATCTGGTGACAAATCAGTGAACCTCTCCTCCTCTTTTTCCCATCTGGAGATTTCATCTGGATCTAGCACCAGCTGGTCCATCTCTGGAACTGACAGAGGCTCAAGCTTTGATTCTATTTCATCATCTGTGGATAAGACTTGGTTCTGTTTTCTGCCTCTTTTGCCTCTGTTTGCATTCTCAGTTTCATCATTGCTAAAGGATGGCACTGCCACTACACGTTCCATTCTCGGTCTCTTTAAATTAGTTTTCTTGTCAGCTTCTGAGCTGGCCTTGTACATAGCATTCTGCTCACTGGTAGATGGTGGAGATGATCTGGCTGTGGTCCTTATGGAATGAAAATTGAGACAAGAGCGTCTTGGAGAAAAAGATCTTGATCTGGCTCTGGATCTTGACACCCCTCTTTGATGAGGTGACCTTGATAATGGTGACCTGGAGAGATGACTTCTTGAAGTATGTGTGCTTGAACGGGACCTGCGAGGTGTATCATATCATCAAAATGGTGTCCTTGATTGAAATCTGTTCCTGGAAAAGGACCTGGATCGGGATCTTGGCCTGGGCCTTGACCATTTTCTTGACCTGTACAAATAAAACAAGTAGACAAATTGTTATACTAAATGTGATGTTTTAAAGCAGTACAGTAATACCTATAAAAACAGAAGTGACACATGAAAACCCACCCAAAAAAAGAAATAAAAGAAAGCAAATGTAGCTGCCAGTTTCAATGATTATTAAAAGTTTTTCTGACTCTTCATAATGCAATACAAATTTATGTGAATTTGTTTTAAAATGGCTGTTTCAGCAAAATTCTGACTAACTTTATATTAATGAACAGTAAAATCTGTAAACATATAAAACCTAAAACAAAATGGAACAAGATATTGTAAGCACCTCGACTTCCTGTCTGCTAGGGAAGGTTCATTGAAGAAGTTTCACTCAGCAATAAAGTCAACAAAAATGTTTAATGAGGGTAACACAACTGAGAAATTGGAAAGCTGTCACCAATATGAAACATTATTAGGAATAAAACAAATATACTCCTGCAAGGAAACACTCGTTGCTTGCACTCTTGTATTGTAACAATTAGATACTGACATTGATCTTTGATGTCTTTTCCCTGGATCATTTCAATAAAATGTCTAAGCACATAAGTCTGTTTCAATGTTAAATAAATAAAATAATGATTGAAAATCATAGAGCGACCCTAACAGATGAGAGTTGGAGATTTGCTTTGTATTCATTTAACCCAGGTTACCAGTGTGGTGGGAGATAACTGCACAGTTTGGAAGAATAATTTACTTGAACATTCCCTACGTAATTTTCCAAAAATGCTTGCCTCTGTATATTGCTAAAAATACGGATGTTCAAATGTCCAAAGTATTGCTTTTTTTACTAGGTTTTCACTTAAACAATGTCCAAATAATTCAGAATATTATTACTTTGTCAGTCATATATTATTATTATTATTATTATTATTATTATTATTATTATTATTATTATTATTACAAGTTATATACCCGGTATGTCATTACCTAAAAAGGGTGTTCGACTTCACAGATGTTACTTCTGGTTTTTGGTTTTGAATTTGACCGTGCTGGGCAGTTATCTGACAAGTACTGTCTTTCACTCCACTTCCGGTTTTTAACCAGGTGACAGTGCTGAACCAATCAGAATTGGCAGAACGAATCCGCCAACCAATCAGATTTGGCAAACTGGCAAACCTCAGTCTAGCACAATTCTTGCGCTGTCAACTATACATGAAGCTGTCAACTATACATGAATATGGTTCGATATATTTCAATATATATAAAATATTCTCACATCTTATTTCTTACTCTGTACAACACTCTGAGACAAAAGCTCTATATTCTAATTTGTCTATATAGTTTTCAGTAGCAGAATAACAGTCCTAGACAGGATAAACTGTGGCAAACCAATGACAGGGTATAATGGTACTATACAAGAATTGCGACTGCTATGAAGATTGCAACTATGCACAAAACAAATTGCATTACTCATTAATTTGAACAGTTCTTATATAAAGTCAGCATATATCAGATATCACTTTCGCAATACAATACCTTCACTGTGACTTAATATGAGTGTAAATATATGTGAATCACATACCTGTAATATCAACCATCGAGGTCATGGGTCACAAACAAACAAAAATGGTGTCCATACAAACTTGACTTGATCGATAAAAAGTTTGTTTACCGCGAAGCACAAACAACCTGAAACTTTATATTTAATACACAGGTAATCATGCTCACGTCAAGCAACTACATAATAGAGAAAACACATTTGGTATCCAATGAAGGTAATACAGGCATGTAATTTGTGCAAGAAATGGTGCTGAATGTAAAATGTCAAACCTTGACAAAGTCAGGTGTAATATAATGATGAACATTGTAATATCTAAGACCTGACAGAGATTTCCTACCGACATAATAAATGAGACTTACCAACTAGCAATTCAATATAATTTGACTCCATGGACCGCAGGAAGTCTGAGAACATGTCTATGAAGTGACGCATTATCGGAAATAGGGAGCATTATCGGAAATAGGGAGATGCTATACGTTAAAATTCATATAACCACATAGTAACTAATTCGCCACAACTACATGCTCCTGCACTACCCAAGGTCCAATGAGCTAACATGTAACACTAATATCTTTAAAAAAAAATCTGAGAACAATGGAGATTTCACATGCAGTAATAAATATCCACCCCAACCCAATTATGATACACAGCTGGTTAATCCAGAGTCTGACACTACCCCCTTCTTAAAAAGTTCTAATTCTCCTGAATTTCTGCATTGCGTTTTTCAAGGTTCTATCCATATCTCTACATTGGCTTTTTCTATTATTGATAGAATAGTGTCCAAACTCTGATCTCTGCCTTTGACGCTTTCTTCTAGAATATCCAGAAACCTGGAACTGTCAGGGATGTCCTGTCCTATAGCGATGATGCGGAGGACTTCATAGTTATAGTAAGAACGAAACTTGTCCCTGGAAGCACCAATGGATTGTAGCGGTCTATAAGATCCCCGCGGTCTATATTAGGGATGTGGCCTGAAGTCAAATTTGCTTCCAAGGTCATGGCAGCATACTCAACACTGAGCAACTTCCTGTCGGCAGATATCTTTTTCCATGACCTAGGTGGCCAACGGATTGATACTGGTTTGGCGGTAAACTCTACAATCTCCTCTTTGTCCCAGTCTCTCCTTGCAGGTGGGAAGAGTAGCATGCACCCAGCTTTAAGTAATTTCCTCGCCCTGTTTTGATTTTTAGACATTAGGATCTTTGGATGAGATGTAACGAATTTAGAAGATAAAGTTGACAGATCTAGTAGAGTGTCTGCAACCACATCCTTGGGGACCAATGGCTGACTAATGATGTTCATGCACGAGAGGGTCACCCTTTGAGATGCGGTGGCTTGCTCTGGTAACTCAAGCGTCATGTCCAGTGGATTTTTTTTCTGGGCCCCTATCATGATCTGATGGCCCTTGTGAAGGCAACTCTGCACATCTGGGCAGGATCTGGTCATCTGTGCACACTGATAGGCTGTTTTCAGAAACAGGTGACAAAACCTGCATTGGCCTCTCTGATGTCAGGGTAGTGATAAGTTGGTCTTCATTGAAGTAAAATCTCGATTTAGGCATGTTGGGTTGAATGTCAATTGGTGCATCCGCTGCTATTACTGGGCAAGGATGATCTGGTACAGTCTCTGACGCAGGTACGGTCTTCCTGTAGAGATCAGTGACAAAGCATGAAGGAATCCCTAACTTTTGGCATAATTTTTCCTTAATGGACTCGTCCTTCACGTCAGAACCTCCAGAGCTGGGCCTTGTGCGATTAGGATCCAATGGCACCATCATCTTTCTTGAAAGACTCTCAAAATAACGCCTTTCTTTTAATATGTTGTGAGAGAGATTAACCTCATACCAGGTGGCAAATCCCTGGCCTTCAGAAAAGAAATATGCCCTAGTATTGCCATTCCAAAGTTGAACAGAGTCAAACTGAATGTCTTCATCCCCAACAGCATGTGTGGTAGATGAATAGGGCTCTGGTTCTTCTAGCCTAGGCCTTTTTGGAGGGTTATCATGCCAACTCTCATCCACTGCGCAAGACACCCATCCTTCTATCCATTCATTCCTTGAACGACTGGAGCGCCTGCATCTGTTCAACCAATTTGAAATTGCCCAACGAGCCATTTTAGCAGACTATGATATTCTGCTGGCCATGAAGCACAAACAACCTGAAACTTTATATTTAATACACAGGTCATCATGCTCACGTCAAGCAACTACATAATGGAGAAAACACATTTGGTATCCAATGAAGGTAATACAGGCATGTAATTTGTGCAAGAAATGGTGCTGAATGTAAAATGTCAAACCTTGACAAAGTCAGGTGTAATATAATGATGAACATTGTAATATCTAAGACCTGACAGAGATTTCCTACAGACATAATAAATATGAGACTAACCAACTAGCAATTCAATATAATTTGACTCCATGGACCGCAGGAAGTCTGAGAACATGTCTATGAAGTGACGCATTATCGGAAATAGGGAGATGCTATACGTTAAAATTCATATAACCACATAGTAACTAATTTGCCACAACTACATGCTCCTGCACTACCCAAGGTCCAATGAGCTAACATGTAACACTAATATCTTAAAAGAAAAATATGAGAACAATGGAGATTTCACATGCAATAATAAATATCCACCCCAACCCAATTATGATACACAGCTGGTTAAAACAGAGTCTATGACAATATTATAGCAGAGTAAACTAAGCTTTTTATGAAGTCTAAATGCGGCTTGGATGTTGATGTTTAGTGATATTGTCAACATACTGATTATCATGATAGAAAAATTGGGACTAAATGCCTTTCCAATGGTACCCAGGGCACCTGATCTGAGCTTACAAACATGCAAACAAGGATTATAAGTTTTATGCTCAAACCAAGTTACTATAGCTTCAAAATTTAACAGACTAAAATAGATTCTTATTACTCAGTAGTTCATTGTATGAGAAACAGGTAGTACAAAGTTGTTAAATTATGTCAAAAACTTAATCGGATAAAGAATTTACAATATTTTTATGACATTAAAGTTTCATAAGTCATTTTATTTTTCTTGATAATTTTTATAACAGGAAAATTCTGACTGATTATTAATCAACCAGATATGATATAAATTAAACTATGTGCATATTCATAATTATAAAGGTCCATGGTGTTACTTTTTATATAGGATTACTGCATGACAAATGAAACTAATTTTACTGTCAGAAATATAATGAAAGAATTTTTATTTTTTGGTGTTTAATAACATTATTTCAACACATGACAGGATATACATGGCAGCTAGAAAGAACATGGGAAGAAATACTAATCCACAATATGCTACTGGCAAACTCTTTCACATGCCCATGTTGGTTGAGCTGAGACTCAAACTACCAGAGATGTGCAAGTGATCTGTAACAGCAAGTAACCTTTGACCACTCAGGCCCCCTATATTGACAAAAATCATTTATTTCTTCTGTTTTGTTCATAATGAATCCCCCCCAATAAATACAATGGAAAAAACATTTTCTCCAACATTTTCTTGTCAATGTAGGTAGTCTATAATTTCAAACGAAATATTTCACTTTTCTTTCTCAACTTAGACCAATTTACCATTCTGAATGAAAGACTTGCAAGTATTAAACAACTATTATTCAAGATAAACATTAGACCTTAAAGCTGTTTACTTTTCCTAATCTGAAATCTGAACTAATACAACCTGTGACCATAACAATTTCTTAGAATGTAAATTGACTGTTTTCCCACTGAAATCCATTCAGGCTGTCTGGTTCAGCTTGTTTAGATTTTGGGACAGTCCACTGATTTAAATAATTTTGTTATAAATAGAACAGGTTTTAGGTTGTGCAAAACTATTAGTGACATGGGACAGACAGAAGATGTGCTCAACATGTTTTGTGAAATCTCCAAGTATTATGGGTGGACTGTGTACCATTGCATGTGCCTTGCTAATCTCTTCACCAGTCATCAGTGTATAGTGGAAAACATCAGTATAGATTACAATGCGTACAAGGATAAATTAGCAGCTAAGGAACAAAAGTTGTCAGGTTCCAAAGGAGTTAGATGAGTAGTCTCCCCTTGATTGGGGTCCTTGCACCAAATCCATCTTTACATCATTTACTACTACAGCATATTATATATTCTTACAGGGATATAACTGCAGAGATAGCATGGGGATGGGGATATTTCTTTACTTGTATGATATAAGGAAGTATTATCAAAGAAACATTTTTTTTTTAATTCCAAACACTCGTTTTATTCTTAAATGCATTACCAATCTTCATGGTCTGAATGTAATGTTTTGATAATTTTTATACATTCAAGAATAATATGCCCAGGGGTACATAACATTACACCTGGACAAAAAATATTGTGCTGTATGTATAATGTTATGCTATTTACCTTCTAAAAGCCAATAACATACTTTGTATTAGAAAGAAAGCCTTTACCTTGACCTAGATCTAGATCTTGACAATGACTTTCTCTTGATCTGATCTCGTTTTAAGCCGAGCTTTTTTGCAAAGACATCAATGAGATCTCTTTTCCTGAATTAAGAAACAAGTCAAAATAATAACAAAGGTTCTGTGGAACATGAGCTCACACTTAATGTGAAAAGACTGTCTGAGCAGAAAAAAAAAAATAGGAAATCAATACAAAATAGTAAAACATGAATTTGGTGCTGAATGCAGTATTCAGTCAAGAAAGTGATACCTTTACCTCACTGTTCATAAAATGGAAACTCATGCATGACCATGAAAAGCTGTAATTTGCCTTGTGGCAGTTTATAGTGATGTCTAGCACTGGGGCATCATGCCACAGACATGTAGCCTGATGTCCCACCTTGTCACATTATCCTGACACAGGCCGACCAGTCCTAACACTAACTTCTTAATGCTGAGCCTCAAGTGAGGCAGCTGATAGTACCATTTTTGTAAGTCTTTGGTAAGACTAGACCGGGATCGAACCCACGACCTCCTGCATCCAAGGCGGACGCTCTAACCACTAGGCCACCGGAGTGGTTATCAAATACTGCTAAGCATATGTTTGTAATTTATTATTTTTTATATCTTTAGTAGCAGGTGCCATATTCATTAGGTGATTTGAATCATTTATACAAATTTAAATTACCTTAATATCAGAATGCTTTCCAAAAACATTGGTCTAATATTTTTAAAGTGGATTTTGAGAAGTTATTTAAATGATAATTTTGCTTAGCAGTTTCTGAGTAGAAGTCATTTAAAGTAATCTCTAACTTCTTTGTAATAGTGGCTATATCTGATGACTAATTGCTATGAATTGCTATACGGATGACAGATTGTTATGTATTGCTATACCTGATGACAGATTCCTTTCTGCTAGAATGCTGTCTGTACCTTTTGGTCAAATTCTGTTGAGCAGTTTTTGTGAAGGTTATTTAAAGGTCTTTCTAGTTTTTAGTAACTGCAGCCATGTTGAATGGCAGTTCCGCATCACTGTACAAACTTTAAAACATTCAATACTCATATACCTTCTGTCAAATTTGGTCAAATTATGTTGAGGACTGTTATCAAAGATGTCATTTAAAGCTTTTTCTTTTTTTAGTATCAGTGGTCAGATATGATGGTGTATTGATATTATTTGTTGAAGTTGGATGTTTTATGTACATTCTTGTCAAATTCTCTTTAGTGCATTATTAGAAGACATTAAATGTTTTATCTATTTTAAATATTAGAAAAGAAGTCATTAAATGTTTTATCTATTTGAAATATAAGTGGCAAAATTTAAGTCATGCAGCATCTTTTTGAAAAAAATTGAAAGGTCCTCATGCCAGGGTGTCAAATTTGATTAAATTATGTTCAGTGGCTTTGAAGAACAACCCATTCAAAGGTTTTTATATTATTTGTTCTGGTAGACTTATCTGATGCTTTTATGGCCCGATAGTGTACACCAAGTTTAGCTGAAATTGGTCAGCCAATTTTGAGAAGAAATGAAAAATATCAATTGCTGATGGATGGAATGAGGGATGAATCACCATATTTTATTGGCAGTCAAGCATAAAATGTACAAATGTGTATGGTGTTTTTGCCAGTATGCTTCGATAAACATTTGCTTAGCAGTTTTTGAGAATTTATTTCAAGATTTTTGTTTTATTAATGTCAGTTTTTGTAGTAAGGTGCTCTCTCCAATATGTTGTCAAAATAAAAATTTTGGGAAGAAGTGTAATTAAATTTAAAATAACAATTATCAACAGATGTATGATGGACACCCGGGTCATACAAGAATAAGCTTACATGCCATTTGGGTGTGAACATACAAACTGACATACAACAGATGACAATCTGATCACTACTGTCAAGCACCTGCCAAGCTGAATTTAATACAAAAAAACTATTCCTAATGACAATAACTTACTATTCCTTGTTTCCACTGAGGTGTGTCTGTCGGAAGGTTGGAATGGGTCCTGGGTGAGGAGGCAGGAGAACATGATGTGGTCTGTACATTACTAAAGAATATAAGAAAAATATACTTTTCTTTCCTGTCACCTGTTAATAATTTTGAAGTAGAAATCAGTCTCTTTGTAATGAACTTTGGCCCAGCATATTAAATGATATAAGATATTCTGGGCTGAAAATTCTTATTTAGAAACTACAAATGTGGCCTTCTTCTTCATTAAAATAGAGCTGACCGAAATTTGGAGTTCAGGAACATTTTATAGCAGATAAAACTTAACATAAAGAAACATAAAGAATTAATTATAAATTGTTAAACTTCCAGCATGGTTTTCTAAGTCAAGTATATGGCAACAATGTATTAAAGAGTAGTATAAAATAATACCAATGCCTATGCAAAAATAAGAGGAAGTAAATCTAACATGACTGATAAAGTTTCAAAGTGCATGTTACTGTATTCACCCCATTATCACATTTTAAATCTTATCAAGACATTTATTTTAAAGGATACAAAGATAAAAATATACTCCATGTAGTAAAAGCAAATAAAAGGAATCAGATTGAACATAATATATATGATAGATAGCTATACTACTTAATATGTATGATAGACAGCTACACTATTAAATACAAAGGTTCTGCCCAACACTACATTTCATCTACTAACTAGGCTAATATGTAAAGTAATTCAATCCCCACATGAACTTTGAAAACCTTAAACTCATAACATGTTGCCACCATCAAAAACAGATTAACTTTGGCTTGTTATGAATGAATGCAAACAGTAAAAGAGAGTAAGATTATAACCTGCAGGTGGAGATCCTGGAAATGCTTGGGCATAGATAATTCTTTGGGGCGTATACAGCATTGCCCATGGTGGTGGCATGTTGGGAGGTGGAAACCTTGTTGGTCCTGGTGGTCTGATGGAGGGCCTTGGAGGTAAATGCCTAAAATTGAGAGGTGGACACTTGTAAAAGAAAAACATAAAAAATGAAGAAAAATGGAAAAATTCAACAGCATTTGACCATTTAGGTGCTTTTCCTTGTGTAAACATAGATCAGTTTAAAAATATTTGTTCTATGCCAAAATATTCAGTACATAATTTTGAAATTAAGATAATAGGTTGATTAATTTTTCAATCATAAATTCTATGTTCTTCACACAATATATAAAAAGTATCATACTTGTGCAAGAAGAATATTGATATATATATTGTCATCACAATGTACCATGGTCAGATTCTGCATGATGGAATCAGCACAAAATATAGGCCTATTTTAAGTTTACTGCACTAATACACAGTAGCAAGTTAACCATAATCAGCTGTATCTTCTACATTAATGTAGTCAGACTTGTATTGTCACCTTTACACAGGAGTACCTGTCATAATGGCCATTCTAATTCTCCCTCTCCCTCAAACTACTCAAAGAAAAGTCAGGTGGTTGTGTTCTTGCTTTATCTTGCTTTAAGTGATCACTGGAGCATAAAAAGAATGAATACTCTAAGCATGACAAAACAAATTGTTTCATGTGTAAAGCACTGTTTAGATAAAAGAATATCTCAATAGATGTGTAAGCATTTTTTAAAATCCTGCTTGAATCCACTATACTGTGGTCAGACTGTGACTTGAAAGTGTCAATTGGTCAAATTTGAAATTGAGGGGCTCACCATTTATTTTATATAAACTCTTACTTCCTTTTAGAGGAAAAAAAGAGCTTTCCATAAACTCTTGGGATGAGACTGTCCCCTTGAACCTGGTTATAAAGATATTCCAAGCCATTCCCCTTTATATACTCCATTAGCTGAAAGGGTACATTTGTTTGCTGGAAGGCTGGAAGGTGGAAATGGGAGATGCCAGCATGACATATATAGTTCATTATCTTCATCTATTTTATTTGCATAGAAATTAATGCTCTCCCTGATGAAAAGTACATATTTTAGGAGACCAAGTTACATCACTTTTCATTAGGGTCAGTAATCATTTAATCTTTACAAAAACTACCTGTAAAGTATCAAATTTTCAGTTCATGTGTTATTAACAATAAAAGGGTTTTTTTCCCTATTCATCACAGGCCAGCTGTAGTTTGTTCTAGGTGAGTAGAGCAACTGGTTAATGCAGAGATTATTTGAGGTGTGATCAGCAGTTTCCAAGTCAGTCCTTTTAAAGATGGATCATGGCGACCAAATGCTAAAGAGAATCATATACTGCTTAAAAGCACCTGGAGGTCAAATCTGGTCCAGTTTGATCAATCACACTAGTGATAATCTTGCCACCAAGGTAATGGCTTTGGTAGCCATTCAATGTATTTAAGGGACCCTAGATGACCAAGTCTTGACCACTGCCAATATGGGTATGAAAAAAAGCTTTCCAGTAGTTTCTGTGAGTAAGTAGTTCTTACCTAGGTTCTTCCTAACACCTGTTATACTGCAAGTGATTTTTAGCCTATCATGCACTGAAAATGTGACACTGGATTCCAAACAACAAAGTGTTTAAATATCCAATATTGTCTGATTGGATCAATAATATTTTATATATCTTGCTGACAAGTAGGTGTGACTGATAGATGGATGTACAGTACAAAACCAAAAGGTCTCCCTCAAAAGTGCAGAAGTATAATTCAGTTACATGTACAACAACAATAGCCCTTATGCTGGAAAATGCATTAAAAAATAACATATTCCACATTACCATATCTCCAATTCCTACCTTGGTTTAGGAAGGTCCTGTGAATCAAGCCTCATTGGTCTCCTGTAACCAACAGTTGTAATTTTCATCCCCTAGTACCAGAAAAAAACATAACAGCAAAACATTAATACAAGTTTTTGAGGAAACAATTATTTGAGACTAATTAGGTAATAATTATTGTTGTTACACAAATCATTATACTGGGGAAGTGATATCAAACTATAACATTAAGTTTCCATTCAAACACAAGACAACTTCTCAAAATGTCAAGTTTTTTTAAGCTTGTATGAACTGTGTATGATGTGGACAGGTGAACAGATGTACAGATGAATGGAAATCAATGTAAACTAAAAAGAATCTGAAAATCCAACAGAGGTATGATTTGGGATAGTCTATTGATATGCATAATAGTTTTATAATCCCTTGGTGGCAGAATCTATTGAGTTGAAACAATACATTATTTTAATTGATACTTTTCAAAGAAATGAGGAATCATTTCAAATCTTGGTCTCAACTTCACATAAAAACGTCAAATCTTTGTCTCAAGGTTTTTTAGCAATGTTCAGATTTACACCCATTAATGCAAGTGGATAAAAGGTAATTAACAACATGAATTAACAACATGGTGGCAGTTGTGCTTGTACAGACTGAACACCACTTAAGCAGGATACTGGCTACATAGTACTGATTAACAGAACATGAAAAAATGTCTATTGTATTTTTATGAAAAGTGAAAAATAAAATTAATGTAAATGACTGCAAGTTAATTTAGTATTGAGAATACCTTAGCTAATTCTTCATCTGTTGCAGTTGTCTGTGGAACTTTATCCTGGATTTTGGAGCTGGTGGTCAACTGCTGATGGGGTGCTGGTCTGCAGTGATAACAATAATGTATAATGAACTATTTTGAATGTAAGAATTTTTAGCCCTCATTTTTATAAAAAAAATTATGAAAACATTTCATAATCATTTATTATACAAATCAAATTGCTTTACACTAATTTTGTTCCCTTAATTGTATTTTATACAAAAAGAAAACAATTGAACATGGGCTGGTAGATTGGAAATCACAATTTTTAACTCAAAATGAAAAATGCAAAAAGCTTGAAAAATGAAGACATTTCAATGATTTTAAAACATATTCAGTATATTGCTGTGATGCAAATTTGCAAAGGTCTAAAACTTTAAATCTTAAAAAATGTACTGCACATTTAGTATTTTGTGGCTGCTGTATCATATTCACATTTGAATTTGAGAACCACTGTGTAAACCACCACCCCACAAAAAAGTTGCAGTTGCTCACTGCATCTTATATTTGTTCCAAGCAGAAACAGATTTTCCCTCATGTGTGTGGTTTGAATTTTCCTGGTATAAGCAGAAATTTGTAAGAAACTTGTATATTCTTTAAAGCAGTAATTTTTTTAAAAACAATACTCTTTAATTTTTGTACAAATATTTTGTTCATCATTCATAGTTATCACCAAAATACAAAATCATTCACAGAAAGGTATATACAACTAATAATAAAATGATCACACACATTTCATTTTATAACTGAAGCTCAAATATAGTCTACTGATGCCATTGCATATGCATTTCAAGCTTTAATTCAAGGGAAAAAAATTCCAGTAATTAGGATTAAAATGTCTTGTTTGGTTTGGAATAATCTGCATAATGACAGCAAAACATCAAAGTTGTGATTACAAATAATCAAATAAAAGTCAATGGTATTTATATGTTTTGGTGATGTGGTCATTTACAGCACTGTCAAAATGCATATAGACCAACACATTACATATAAGCCAATACAAAAATCCATATAAATCTTTTTAACCAAATGAAAGTTAATTTACTGCCTGTCATAAAATGTGTACTATCATCGAATTCATTGTACTCCGTCGTAAAAAAACATTTATCAAAAATCAAAGAGGCTAATGTTTCATCTTCTCTTTAACAAGTTACACTTGAACCTTTTTTATCATTTTTAATTGCAGTAAAGTTAATAAAATTTGCAACAATCCCCAGAATTTGTAATCCAAATAATGCATTTGTCTCTGCAAGTTTACTTATTTCTTTGTTATGAAAGAATGTCTTATGTAATAATGTGTTCAAAAGATCTTTTGTAGTGATCAAGGTTAGATTTTCAAAAATTCTTAAACGCTGTCACGAAAGGATTATTTACTTGTGCAGTCTTCACAATCATGATATCAGAAGTCACACCGGTAATCCCAATGGGTGTGCCATAATCCAGTCGTGGGAATATTTTTCCCATTTTTCATTAAAGTCAGATCTACATTTATTCTTTCGTTTTCTGCTTCTTTCACTCTCTTCGCTAATGATTCTTAGTGCACGCCGTCTTAATCTTGAGATCACATTTTAGTGCAACATGCATTGACGTTAATTATCTGGACGACATCTTGCTGAGCTCGATAGCATCGCATGAGAACTCGTGAGATTGGGGGAAGCTACTATGTCATAATATTGCCTATGGTAGTCTGCTTCTCTGCTTCCCATGCACAAAATATCAGAGTACAACGCAGAGAGCATATGAAATAGAAAACCAGAATATGCCTATTATCGACGTATATTGGATGCCATCCCTAATCAATGCATTGGATATTAAATAAATCCTGATTGAATTTTGCAAATCATTAGCGTAAAAAAAGACAACAAAAAAACGCACGGCTAGAAATTGTGTGCATAAATTTTCTCAAGTGTTCATCACTGACGCACAACTGTGTGTAAAGGGAAACAAAGAGTAAAAAGAAATGTTTCACAAATTCATTAAATGGCATCCACACTGTTAAGTTTTCACTACGAATTAAAAATACATCTCAAATGAATGCAATTTTTAAAAGAAAGTATTATGTTAAGAAGTGAGCATAGTTATCAATGTTATGGTGATAGAGATGTCAAAAGATTGAAAAACTAGATTTTGCATTTGTCCAGAAAGTTGAATCATTCGGAGAAAAAAAAACCCAACCAATTCAGTTTGCCTAGTCATGCCAACAATGTTTTTGACAATTTAGTCCAAGAACTAAAAGATTAATATTAATATTTAATACAATACAATTATTTAAATTAATACAAATATTTAAACCAAATAATGTTTGTCTATTATGTTTTTTTTTTAACTACCAACAATATTAAGTCTAAACTGGTGATCATATGCATACACACAAGTTTCATTTTTGCTGACTTTGATAACAAGCTTCTTGGAACTTGGGTGTTGTTTTGGTTTTAACTGCACCTTTAGCATATCAGTTACATGAGGAAATGGACGCTATGTGTCTTTCCCCAAGACACATGTAGGCAGCTGGCCCAGACTGGTATCAATCCCATGATGCAGACAGAACCAAATCAAGATCCTGATATAAAAGCAATGGGTCATAAATAGGACTGAATCTGATATAGTATGAACTCCAATTAATTTATAATAATGGTAATTTCAGCCAATGATATACAGAAATATCTGTATTGGCAAATTATTCCATTTAAAGAACACCTATTCCGATAAGAGAGCATTTAAAAACCTCTTTTCTTTTATATTTTACTATGTCCTTTATATACAAGTTCCACTTAATATTATGAACCCGATCATTATTACATTATCGTATTGTTCCTTTTTTGGATTTTAAATTTTAACATAGCAATTTACTAACTTTGATGGGTCAAAGTCACTGGTGGACTGCCGCATCATTTCTTTAATCCTGTCTATCTCAGAGATGGAGTTCCCGTGGTCAAGCTGAAAAACAAAAAACAAATAACAGGCATGTTAGACATTATTTTGAAATATGTAAGAACTATTGAAAAGTTAGTCATTGATAGTACTCTGTAAATGTGAGTAAACATAATTTACATTTAATTTACTCTCTTTGTTTTATTGAGATTAAGTATTTGGGGGGGGGTAATGGTGGGTAGTAATATACAACAAGAATTCTGCAGAAAACTATGCCTCATCTACTCCAACATGAATTATCCACAAATCTTGCAAAGTCGCTACAGCAAAAAATATATGGTTACTGTAATATACTTTTCCTGGGTAGTTTATACACTGGAAAACTGCATTTCCATCCACATGGCAATTTTCAAATTGTCTGCACCTCAACTAATTTTTGATAATTGGAATCTACTTTAAATCACACCTATAGCGAAGATTTGTGAATGATGTATATGCCAGTGATTATTAAGAGTAGATGAATACCATGGATATTTGTGCAGACATAGCTTTGTCCAGAACTTTTGGTAACATATTGTAGTCATAAAAAAATCTAGTCAATAGGCAGATTCAGGAACCTGCACAAGGATGAACCATATCGCATTGTTCTCTGACATATTTATGTCATGGTCGCGTACTTATGCTGCATTACATACTTGTCTTTGCAGGTGTCTGGCATGCTTCATTTATCAAGAAGCTTTACATTTATTGACAGGTTCAAGGGGGGAAAAAGTGGGAACAAAGATCCTAAAGGTTTAGGAAATAAAAGCAGAGGACAAAAGTTTCATCAATACTTAATTATAAATTTTCTTTGACCTTGACCCTGAAATCAATGGGGTAAGCAGGCATGTTATTATTGAATGTAATATACAAAACTGGCAAGCTCCAAATGTGTTCATACTCTTAAATGTAATGGGAAGTCTTCTATATGACACAGTAGACAACAAAAACACATACAGACTGCACAAAATCTTCACAACAAATAGGAGGATTCGTTATTACACTGAATATGTGTCTATAAGTATTACTGGAAAATGTTTTCATTACTGCAAAATAATGCATCATGATAATAGATACAAAAGCAAAATTTCTCATAACAACAGTAAAACATGAAATCATAGAAGCTTGGAAATAAAATCTTGCTGAGAGAAATTTTGGTGAATGATCATTTCATGTATGTAATTCTATACAAATTTTAATTCGACTGTAATGTTTATATATCACATTCCGTAGCCGGGTAGCGATTATATTGCGCGGTAAATACCACGATTCCGTAAATTGCCAACAGTAATATAGTTAAAACATGACTTGTCACCAATTAGCTTAAATCCCATGAATGATCGCTGTGAATGTTGTGTAATTTTCTCTGCAAACAAATCGCATCTCCATTTCCGCCATAGAAACTCGTCCAATTAACAGCAGTCATTTCTCTACAGCATATGTAAAAAAATTTTTATTTTTTACCATGATTAAATTAAAATAAGGAATAAAACAATCCAGCGAGAAATGAAATAATCAAATATTAGGTTGAATGAATGCATAGCTATAGTTGACTGGACAATGCAAGAAAGAAATACGTGTACGAGGAAATATTTTTGTTTTTGTTTAAAGAGGTGAGATCCCTTCCCCCCACATCTACCAAAATGAAAATAAAACAAAACAAAATATCATTGGGCATGTTAATTAATATGAATATTGTACAATATTTACACACAAATATCAATATAATATCTGCATTAATGATATTCCTGTAATTATAGCTTTGTTAGGTTCCTCTGAATACATTAATATCCTGTGTTCCATTTAAAATAAAATTTCTGGTCTACACTATTCAGCATTACAGATTAGCTGACATATATAATTCGTGTTATAATTTTCTTATCGAACTCGTGTTATAACTTTCTTAATTCATGTTATAAACGAACTATTAGCCTTGCAAAAATAACTGAGAAAGAAGGATATATCAACGTATGAAAAATGCAAATTATTGAGATGAATGACATTCGTTAAAGTTGTGCAGCTAAAAATGTGCAATAAATGTTTAAAATCGGAGAGCAAAAGAAAATGTTCCTACAAATGTATCTTAAATTATGTATTATTAATATATATTATCTGGTATAATATAAATAGGGCAGTATATTTAAAATATTTGGTATCATTTGAGTATGGACAGTAAATGTTATTTATTTATCGGATATCATTTAAGTATGGACATCGATCTAATTATCTGATGTAATGTCTATAATTATTCTCCTAGTATGAACAAAAGTTGTTAGGCATAATTTATTGCTTTAACCGTAAGGATCTGTAGTACAGCTAAGATTCTTAACTATCCGGAACTGGAATTTTTTGTGAGCATGCGCATTGGAACTAAAGGGTGTATCTTAAGCGCTACGATCAGTAACTCGGTTGCAACCGTGAAATGCCCTATTTCACATTCTTAAAACAATAATGTACACCAATGCTTCACATGACTGATCTTTTGCAGCAAATGTAACATTGCATATATTACCAAAAACAAATTTTGAAAAATTCAGTTACTGCCCTGAATTATATTTGTCATACAATTCTAAAACTGACTGATGATGACTTGTCAAGATTATACAGTAAAACAAAGAAACAATTGTAATATGACAACAAATATACCAAATATACATAACTGGTTTAAATGTTGGATTTGTGGATTTTCTTTATCTTGTTCAATGGCAGATAATTTTCAAGTAGTTGTTGTGGGGCTCAATGCCATTTTTCAGCACACGATAGGCTATACATGGCAGGCAGTATTAATGGTGGAGGAAGAAACAGAAATCCGCGGAAAGAACCACCGACCGATGAGACGCTACTGGCAAGCTTTTTCAAATATCCACATTCGCCGAATCTTAGACTCGAACCCTCGCAGAGGTGAGATGGCAGTGATCCATAACGGAGAGTACTTTAGACCACTTGACCACTCAGGGCCCCCGGTAATGTTCACGTCATGTTTTCGCATGTTTTATATTCTGCATAATGAACGAGCTATAGTTACAAGCTGTTAAGATCC
>JAEAOA010001797.1:522500-642500 GCA_016746295.1 Potamilus streckersoni | reverse complement strand
CACATCTGCATCCATATATATGCATATATACGTTGTTGGGTATACATTTAATTCACTTTATAAAAAGAAAATTGGTTTTAACATTTTGGAATTTATAACCTATTTTTGAGAGCGAGACTGTGACAAATTGGCGGCGTCCAAAAAAAACCCAAAAAACACACCAACCTCTTTCACTGCGGTTCGTTGCTAAAGAATGATCTTTGCGATGTAATTTACCCAGTGTGGATAGATAGAAAGAAGAATGCAGATCACTGAACAAGTATATTGAAGAAATAAACACAACGAGCCCCCTTTCAATGAACAAATATAAAATTTAATCAGTTATCAACAGAAGTTAAAATGAAAAGAAATCAATGACTTAGTTACAAAAGTAGGAAAACTGGTACTAACATGTACTCAAATAAAAAAGACAATACAAATTTCTTTAAATGTAAAATTACTTTCAACGTTAAATTGCTATCCTCATTGCCAATTAGATGTGACCTTTGAGTGTAACGATGAGAGACTTCATCACCTAATTTATGCAGACATCAAGACTTCCGTTCGTCCCTGCTCTGTCGATCTTTGTCCAGCTTTTTCGTCTTGGACTCTTGTCCGTCGATCTCTGACTTAACAATCGTCTCTGGACTTATATTTCTGCGTAGAACTTGTTCTCGTATTGTGATTGTTCAGGGATTTCTCATGTGAATCCAGGAAAGCTGTTTCCTTCAATAAATAAAAATGTCTTGCAATAGACAATATGTCACATTCCCAAGTATATCTATATTTCTACATTAATTCGGCTCAGAAACAAAAGGCATAAATTCTGCCGCATGAACGTTACCTAACTCTCTGTTTACATAGTCAGTCAATGCTTGTCCTGACCTTAATTCGGGTCACGCTAGGGATGGTCAATTAAATTCAACTCAGCCGTATGAACCCGTATGTACCCCCCTCCTTGGCTTCTTACGCTGTTAAGTTACATATGGCTTAGACCTCCAGATCTAACTATTCTAAAATAGTTTACTCGACCAATTAAATATTACAAACTAGCATATAGATGTACACTTAAGTGATCAATTAAATATTACAAACTAGTATATGGTATACATGTAATGTTAGGTCATACTCATTCTAGACAGAGTTAATCCATAAAACTATGAAACATTACCCATCATTCCTTAAGCTTAATTCATTGAAATTCCTAATCACTCCTATGTATTCAAGATTCAATTACATGCAATCTTTTCAACTAATCTAATGAAATTTTAATTACATTCAATCTTGCCAATTCTCCAAATGAATTGAAAATTAGAAAATCAAAGAATAAAATGTCATGACTAGCATTTTACTAAAATCCTGCAAAATGAAATCATACATACTTACATCATATCAAGAATACATTTGAAATAGATCAACAAATGAAATAACATTAAAATCGGGAAAATAAGATTGCGTACCTTTTTCCGTTTCTTTATTCGTTTCCACCAATCTCACGTATAGTCTGTCTCCTAACTGAGACAACTATCTGGCCCCTTACTCAATAATGAAGACGTACTTTTTACGAATTCAAAATGTAGAGTTTGCCTACTTGCTGATACAAAACTCTCGCTTCACTGCCAAATCACGAGATAACGTCTCACATGATCCCGGAATCATTTAACTTCCCTTGCAAAAGATTAAAGACTGCTGAATTTTCCTAAAGTAAAACCTTTAATTTCTTACAGAGTTACGCCCATAAATCCATATTAACCAATCGGAATAGACTGTTTCCTAAACCTGTTCGTAGAATTTTTGGATTGACAAGAAAACTAAACAACTAATCATGCCGTAATTAATCATTACTTTGAACTATCATCTATAACCAGCTGCTGCCTTTAACCCTGCCGATTTTGGGGAAAGGTCTTATGTCATTCTCTTGTACCATAGCATCTGACTCGGTCATGTTACGTCGGCTAGAACGAATTCCCTTTTGACGTTCAGAGATGAAATGAAAATAATCATATCTCTAGCCCTTTCTACTTTAATTAAGTCGACTTTGATACAATTCCTTTAACCAAAGCTTCTAAGAGTTTTCAAAATTCGACACATCACGGAGACGCTGCACTAAAGAGGAAAAAAGAAAGAGAAAAGCACCTATGTTTTACTTGTATTTGTTTTGTGCCATCTCTTTATAATCATAAAATAAATTAACACTTAGAAGTTGAGTAAAATTTGATAATAATTATTATCATGAAACTGAGTATTTGGATTGCATCCAGCAGTAAGTAACATTTCTTTTATTTTTTTCTATGTGACCGATTTTGCTCCTAAACCACACGTAGTATTATATAAGGCTAGTTCTATGTTAGACAGGTCACCCTTGTTAGTTATATTTCCTTTTTTCCCATTTGTATGTCCTCTCTGTCCATGTGCTACACATGGATTTTTCTGAGACTCTTTCGTAGGCCTGTCCACTTCGCGTAGCGCCATGTAGTATTAGCCCACGACGTCGACGTCTCTTACTTCTTCCATGTGTAGGTTCCCTGTCCCATAAATAGAAAGAGGGAAAAAAAAACCAACCCTAAGTTATATTTTATTTAAGAGGTTAGGTATAACTAGGTGACGTATTAGGTATTATTAGGTATTATTATATTCAAAACAAATTGTTAGAAATTCCTTATATTTTATTTTTTAATCATAATAACTTGCCCATATGTCTTAATTATTGTTATTATATATTCTGTTAACTTCATATGTTTCTTTTGTAAAGATCATATCAAGATGTATTAGGATATTTTTCTTGTATTGTTCAGTTTTTGATATTTCTACTAATATTTTATTCCGTTTTATTGTTGTTGTTTTTTCACATTCCGTTATTGCGTGTATTTTTGTTTATATAATATGCTTCCTTACACATGGAGCATTTTGGGCATCTGTTTGATCATGTGCCTCCGCATGGCTACATCCCCTGTTAGCCATGCAGTGTGTAAGTATTTAAAAATAATACTTTGTATTTTGAATGATTTAATTTTCTCCCATTTCCCCCAGCTCACTCCCCATACTTCTTGTTCTTTTATATTTCTTGTGTTTTTTTGTGCTCGCTTCTCTTATCCATTCGTATGTGCTTTTAACATTTATTTGCCACAATTCATTGTTATCCCTGTATTGTAACAAAAGATTTTTATATTCCTAAATTTTCTAGTCATTTCAATTACCATGCTTTGGGAATTGTTCTTATATATATATATATATATATATATATATATATATATATATATATATATATATATATATATATATATATATATATATATATATATATATCCTGTCTATTTCTTGCCACAAAGCCAAACCAATAAATGTATAAAGCTTTCCATGGCATTTTACGTTTTGATTTTATAATTTTAAAACGGTTTAAAATATTCGTGTTTTTTTAGAGTAATTTGATTTGGTAAGTTTAATCCCCTCTCTTTTTTGACTTGTATAATGTGTCTTTTGTATCTAATGTCTTTTATAACCCCATATGTACTGTATTATTTCCTTGTCTAATGTTCTTACTTTTTTAACTATTATGTCGGTTGATTTAAGTTTGTAATTCGTATATGAATGGAAGCAGGTTTTTGCCACTTGGGCTCGCTCCATTATGCTAAGTGGAGTATACGCAGAGATTTCTACGCCTTTTTTAATTTTTGGAAAAGTTGTTTGTAGTTTTCTTTTTCTTCGTTGAGTCCAAAACAATTATTTCCAGAGCTTTCACTCTGGTTTTTATATATTAGGGAGGTACACAAGGATGATTTCCCCTCCAGTTTCCTATTTTTAGTATTTCCCTCTTATCGTCATTTATTATTTACCTTGATGCTTTAACGAATTTCTCATATTTCTTTTCTAGGTGTTTAAAGGATTTTGGATCTTTTATAAAGTTGGTGCAGTCATTATCATGTTGGAGCATTTTAATTCCATCTTTTATATTTGGTATTTTTATCCCTTCTATTTAGTTGCTGTTTCTTATTTTTATGCCCAGTATTTCTATTGCTATTACGTATAATAACATTAATAGTGGGCACCCTTGACTCACAGATCTTTGTATCTCAAAACTATCCGTTTCAGTTTCATTTACCTGTACTTTTGCAGTTATTTTACTGTACAGGATTTCAGTCCATTTTCGTAAATTTTCTCCAAAGCCAAAGTTATGCTCAATTCTATCGAAAGCTTTTTCTTGGTCAATTATCACCATTACGCCCCTTCTTCCAGTTTCTTTGATACAGTCAATTATTGTATTAATGTTTAGTATATTATTTTGTATGTCCATACTGTGATGTGTCGAATTTTGAAAAATCTTAGAAGCTTTGGTTAAAGGAATCGTATCAAAGTCAACTTAATTATGCACAACCGGAAATTCTTGAGTTATTGTAGGTACACTTTGCCAGTGCTGCAATGGAGTTTGTCTGATAATGACCATTGAGGGAGGAATTGGTGGTGAGGTTAGACGATGTAATGTCAAATTATACAGCTTAACCAGTGGCTAACACTTGGACAGGGTTGTTGTACATATACCCTTACTTGCTGTCTTCATGGGGCATGATCAGGACTATTCCTATTGGTTTATATCGGCAGCAAAATTCAAAACGCCTACCAAATTAGATATTCTTTCGTAAAATCACTTCTCTGGCTTTTTAAATGTACAGAAAAAAAAAATGTAGAGTTTCACTTCTCCTGCACCCGCAAATGGTATGCTTCAGCCCTCGAAATACCTTATGATAAGCGTAATAAAATCAAAATATTGTACTTAACGGCAACATCATTGTTATTCGTTGTGATCCGCAAATCCCTCATTGTAACTTCTGTTACGTATATTAATAAAATAATCATTGATTAAATTAATATAGCTACTCCATTAGCAGCTACACCTGACAGTGTTATACCAAGATTATTGCAAGCGGCAGTGAGTGAAACTCATGTGGCGTCTGCATCAACGTCTGCAGCCGGTGTGTTTATATCAAGACTATGAGCATTCGCTGTAAGAAAATATATGTTGTTGTTGTTGTGCTTAACGCCATTTTTCAGCACACGATAGGCTATTCATAGCGGCCAGTATTAATGGTGGAGGAAGAAACCGGGAAATCACCAGAAAGAACCACCGACCCACGAGAAGCTACTGGCAAGCTTTCTCACATATCCACATTCGCCGAATCCTAGACTCGAACCCACGCAGACAGAGGTGAGATGGCAGTGATCCGTAACGGAGAGCGCTTTAGACCACTCGGCCACTCGGAGCCCCAAATAAAATATCTAATCACAGCGTCTGCAGCAGCGTCAACTCCGTGTGCAAGAACACCACCTAAAATAAATTCAATTTTATCGGCTTGTCCTAAATTTGTGTCCTTGAACCACATCATATTTGTTGCGATTGATCTAAAATAATCATCGCATAACGAAACAGTATTTGATATTGTACTTGCTACTGATAACTAATTATCAATGTCCTCCACGGTTTGATTTGCTAGTTGATATCGTGCACTTTTGAACAAACAGCAGCCATTATTTACAAGCGTAATTTCGGTTTTAGCTGCAATATCACCAAAAGCTGCTGTTAATATCCTACCACGAACTTCCAGCATAGCCTTGTGCGGCAATAAAAACACCTCTTCGTCACGTTTGTTAAAAATTCTTTGACCAGCTTTATTTGGTTCGTTTGAGTTCTCCTCGAGGTATTCAATATACTTGAATTCTGTTGCTGTATTGTCAATATCGTATTCCTCATCAAAATAAAGATAATTTATAACTAACATTTTTTATTTTATATCCGCCACATAAAATTGTAATGTCAGCTCTGAGGTAACTCTAATTTTCGTCTAGTTTTATTTACTGGCATAGGTATTGCCTCCTCAACGTGTTTTTTTTTGTGGTAGCTATCATAACTCTCTCCTTTTCTTTTGTTGGTGCAATATCTGATATTGTTCGTTTTATTTCCGCCATTGAATGTGTAATGCCTTTAATTTTATCGGTGAATTTTAGTCCTACTGCACTGCCTGCTGCATTGGCTGCCCTCGTAGAAAAAAGCTTTAACTGCGTCAATTGCAACTGGTGATACTGTACTAACTTCTGGTCAAAATTCGGCAATTTTTGTAAATAGATTTTTAAAAAATCCCCTTACAATATTTCTTCGATAAATATGACTTTGTTATTAAAATATAGGCTTACAAAATTATTGTTGGGACAACTATGTTGTTGCGCTTAGGTGTAAGTAATATGTTACAATCTCGTTGTTAGGATCTATTTAACGCTCAGACAGATCGGTTAGTTTGTGCCCTGATTTTCAGGAGTAATCGGATAATATATTATTTGTCGAGGAGTAATTTACATCAGAGTTCCAGTCACAGCACCTGGTGAAAACCTAATGATTGTTTGACCTTGACTTCCTAACGTTGAATTAGACCCTTAAGCAATAGAACAATTAATTAATATTATGTTTAATTGTGTTATGGTGACAGGCAAATCACCATTATACAATACACTTTGTTTTGCAACAATGCGGTTATAGTGGTTTTAAAGCGTTATAGTACTAGTCGCTGGTGAGAAATCGATAATCAAATTATTTTTAATGTTATTATGGCTCTCAGCGCATTATAGTTCCGATTTACTTCAAAATTGTCTGCGGCAGCTCCATTTTTTACCAGCTTTTGCATCGTTTTGTTGAGATCAGTTACATTATACTCTCCCTGAGGCAGTTTAACTGATACCCTTGCACCAGAATTAAATGTAAAGTCATTGTTGACGTTTAATTTTATATTTGCCATATAATGCCATACTGTAGCAGGAATAAATCCGATTTCGTACCGTTTACCAGGATCTAGTGTTACTGGTGGACTATATTGGACAGAAAAGTTTGCACTGTAACTCACTGTTTGTGACGAATGGAGCAATAATGTTGTTGACATTATAGCAATAATGTTAGATAAAATCGCTATGTAAAAGTTCGTATTCGTCTGATGTCAGTAATCTACTCATCAGAGATTACATAGTATATCTATAATTACATTTTCAATCTCTATGTTTTCTTTACCGGCCTCTTTGGATGATATTAGTAGCATAAGTCGAATAACTATTTCTGCGTTTGATGTAAAACAAATTATACCTGTTATTTTGTTTCCTCTGGTAATCTTTTATCTCGTTTAATTTCATACTTATTAAACAGTGTTTTAAAATTCCAACCCTTACCATATCCATTTGGTCAAATTCGTTATTGTATTGATGTTCTTAATACACAAGCAATAACTCCGTTTCTCATGTTATTTATCACAGCCGATATTTCTCCCTCTGTGCTAGCTTCTTTAAGCGAGTTTTCAGCTATTGGAAAATTATTGACTTTATACTTTATAATTCTTTGTAGTCAATTGTAATCATCATCACTTCATTTTCAAATGTTATTGAGATTGCTAACATTTTCTTTCATCAAATAGTTTTTGAATAAAATCTGTAAATTCGGAATCTTGTATTCCTTCCCAACGTTTTTCTGAAAACTTTGATCTGTTTTCCAATTGACATATTATCCATAATAGTTTCATGCATCATTTTTATGTTGCTCAGATAATTCTCGAATTTGTTTTGATAAATTTTATATTAACCTTTTTACCTCGACTGGATAAATCATTATTCCTGCTATTTGTTTGTTAAAAGGTCAGAGGGTTAGTCATTATTCTGCATCAGGGTCAGCAATGTTTCTCACAAGTCCCTCTACAAGATTTTTAGTTTCCTCATTTGATTTTTTCCCGAGTAAACAAACCATTTTCTTGCAATATTTTAAGCTCTTCTGCAGATAAAGCAGATATCTCTGGTTGTTTGCCAAGTAATGCTTCAATAACTGGTTTAACAAGTTTAGTGGTTTCTGCTTCTGTAACACGTTTTCCAAGCCGTTTTTGTTCCATCTATTTCAAAAAAGCAACTTGAGATACTGCATGTTTCTTTAGTAAGCTGTTTTGTATGGTAATTCATTGTTTAATTTTTATACGTTCTACAAAATTCGTCTGGAGAAATTCAACAAATAAACAACGAAACGTCTTAGCTGGATAACTCGCTAGTTTATCAAATGAAAAGAAATTGTGTTTGTCTTTGGTTGCTTGGTGATATAATTCAAGAAATGTATCTTTTGTTACATAAACGTATTGCTTGTTTACAATATTTCTCACATCAACATTATTGAGTCCAGGAAACAGCATAAAGCATCCCGTATTTCGCCTAATAAATCTGTCAACTTTATAAAATTTAATATCGATCGCCATTATGGTTAAATAATTTTATGTTATATATTTTAGATAATATGAGTTATTATACAAAAATTGGAACAGCACTTACAGGATCTGTCTCCGCTGACGAACCAATAATAACTGATATGTCATCATTAGTAAAAAAAAGGCAACATAATGACAGGTGATTTATTGATGTCCAATCAACGAGTACTTAGACTAGAAGTAAATCATCCGCCACCAATGGTTGATCTTTTTCGAGCGGTAAGTTACTCACAACCAAAAGTGATCGAAAATAGAAAACTATAATTGGATATGTCAGAAAAAATCATAAATTTGGAAACCACATATCTACCAACAAACTTAAATCAGACCAAAACGGTAAGTTATTTACAGTTGAAGCATGTGGATAACAAAAAGCTTGATAAAACTGGTGGAACGGTTACAAGTATTATTAACATGTCCAGTGAAACGTATAAGGTTGGAAACCGTATATCCACCAGAAATGTTGATAGTACTCAAGTGGTGAGCTATGCGCAACTAAAATCATTGAGAATAACACCCTTAATAAGGCCGGCGATACAATGATAGGTAACCTTGCAATGATCAATAACTCAAAAATAACTGGATTACCAATAATCTCACCACCAGTAAATGATACTTATGTTAATAATTACGCTCAGTTAAAAGGAACACTCTCTCCATATTTAAAACAATCCGGTGGACCAATGTCAGGTAATATAAATGTGAGAAATAACAAAATAACGACTACAGACGTTCCAGTTAAACCTAATGAACTGACAAATAAAGCGTATGTTGATAGTCTATCTGGTGGTGGTGTAAAACAAACAAAAACTAATGTTGGGTATATTTCAATACTTTTAAGGCAACTGATAACTGAGATAAACGCTTCATCGTATTATCCTGAAAATTACCCTCATCACGCTTTCTCTGACAGACAAGAATGGACGACTAACGGAGAAAACAAAGACTTTTGGATTAAAATCAAATATCCCGTTTCAGTTGCTATTTGGCAATTTCATTTGCGCGGCCGAATAAACTCTAGTGTTGGTCGAATTTATAATTGGCGATTGGAAGGATTAAACAATGATATCAACTGGGTAATAGTGTATAGTGCAGTAAATATATGCATATCAACAACACAATATTTTACAATTCTAACTGAAAACACCGTTAACAAGTATTTGTATTTTCGAATTTATGTTCTAATTATCCTTGGTCTGACCTTCGCATAGAATACAACAGGTAATAATAACTCAAGTCGCTTAAAATAATGGCTTCTGTAAAGCGAGAACACAAGCAAGCAATATGGAAGCAAATGGATGATAACTATGAATCACTGTTGAAGCAGCTTTGCAAACATCGCTCACTGTACAATTTTTTGAAATGCGTAAATGTTTGTACTCCAACCAACGGAAAAGATCCACATATAATTTTACTCATCCTTGTGTGGGGGTGGGGTGTTTGTTTGTTTGTTTGTTTGTTTACATTGTGTACCTTCTTTTGTACAAATGTCTCAACCAATTAAACGAAAAATTGAATTCGCTTTATCTGACTGACATAGTTTTCAATTCCAGCTAAATGTTCAAAGTACTAACTTCCTGGCTATGCTAGAAGTTTAGTTCTTATTCAGTCCGGAGCAGGGAGGAATGGGGCTCAGAAGGAAAGACTTTGCACGATCATTTTCATACAATTGAGTTCAGCGTCATCTTTGTCTTGTATGGCCAGTTCTGAAACCAGTTTTCATGACATTCTAAACATGGTTTCGATTAGCGGGATTTTATAGAAAAGAAACAAAGGTCAAGAACTGAAATTCAAGTATTAGTATTCGTCATCTACATTGGTGGGTGGGTGTTGATTCAGCTATTATTCTTAATGTACATATGTAATATTGTTTGCATATAATTAACTTATATATAATGCATATGCAAGTTTCCTTATTCCCATCAAATATAGGCGAAATATTGGATTAGAATTTAAAAATCAATTTAATGCTATACTTTTTTATTTACAGTAAATAAGTTTTATTCCTTTTCAGGCTTAGGTTTTTCATAATATGCTTTTTCCACTTGCAATAATAGTCGACCAAATGCAATATTGTCTGTGCATTTGGAATGGCATTTCGTTTACAAGGTATTGGTGTGTAGGAGACTGTACACAGCACGAGAGTGGTAGATTTTCGGCGCTCGAGTAACAAGCAAAAAAGGAGCCCCCAGTGGCCAAGCAGTCTAAAGCGCTCACGAATTATTGCCATTCAACTCTTTTGCGTAGGTTCAGACCTCAAGTTTGGGTAATGAGGTATGTAAGAAAGCTTGCCAGTAGCTTCTTATGGGTGGGTCGGTGGTTCTTTCCACGGCGATCCCGGTTTCTCTCTCCACCATTTATACTGGCCGCTGTGTAAAGCAGATCTTGTGCTGAAAAATGTCGTTAAAACTTACAACAGCAGCAATAACAAGCCAAAGAAGATTATACATTTGTTTTCCAGGTCGATACAAATGCCACAGGGTACCATTCAATGAAGCTAGTCAAAAACATTCGTAGTCATATGAAATGTATCGGAACGACAAAAAGTCTCTCTCTCTCTCTCTCTCTCTCTCTCTCTCTCTCTCTCTCTCTCTCTCTCTCACACACACACACACACACACACACACACTCACACACACACACACACAGACACACACACATATCATTTTGATGTATTTATGAGTATATTAAGGGAAATAACTCCATTAAATGATTAATGTGGACATACTCAGTTTTTTTATATAATATTTTTGTGAGTTTCTAAGTACTTTCGGTTTGATAGCCTCCTAGATATTGTGGGACTGACGAAATATCAATTTAAATCTAAGAATGGATTATTTTGCTCTGAACAACCCTGCAAGGAATGTTTACCAATTCCCATCCGAACCTTTAATTTTCCAGGATTGAAAAGCGTAAGCCAAAACCAGTGTCCGAACACATTATAAATGCATTACTTAGTAGAGTAAAGGAAACGTAAACAAAATGAAAACTGTTAGTCAACATTGAAGAAGTGTCCAGGGCTGCAGGTATTGTAATCGTCATAACACTTTTCAGTATTTCATTTTTTAATCCACATTGTATTCTTTATAAAAAAGAAACAGTCTTCATTACAAATTAGTGCCAACATGAAGAGCTTGTCCACATGACTGTCGATCAAGATTGAATTGAGTCTTCTAAAATTTAGATATTGTTCAGAAGGATGTCGTACGTTTTTTTAATACGTAGTTATCTTAGTTCTCACTTTGTGGAGGGTTTTTAAGGATGAATGAACTATCTGGTTAGTAATACTTAACCTGACGCCGTGTCAGTTCCATTTGTGGGTATTTTGTATTCGAATTTTTTTTACGTAGCTTAAACAAAATTGAGTCATACCGCTACGAAGCTTGCATTATGGCAGTTTACAGTGATGTCTCTCAGCGGGCATCATTGCACAGATATGTGGCTTTATGTCCCACCCATGGACATTATTCTGACGCCCGGGTAGGTCCTAACACTAACATCTTAATGATGAACGCCAAGCGAGGCAGCTGCTAATATAAGTTTCGTAAATCTTTGTAAAGTTAGGCCGGTGTTCGATTCCGGAATCTGACGCGTACTCTCTCTCTCTCTCTCTCTCTCTCTCTCTCTCTCTCTCTCTCTCTCTCTCTCTCTCTCTCTCTCTCTCTCTCTCTCTCTCTCTCTCTCTCTCTCTCTCTCTTGCTCTTGGTAGTTATTGTAAACTGAACTTTATATAATATACTCGCAACACTGATCAATGTAAAAAGTCTTTCCGATATATCCATGATCCAGTCTGTCAATTTATCCTGTTTAATTTATTCGTCCAGTTGTTGGGTCAAACAACCGGTCTGTGTATGTGTGTGTGTGTGTGTGTGTGTGTGTGTGTGTGTGGTGTGTGTGTGTGTGTGTGTGTGTGTGTGAGAGAGAGAGAGAGAGAGAGAGAGAGAGAGAGAGAGAGAGAGAGATGGATGGATGGATGGATGGATGGATGGATGTATGCAGCTATGTATGATGGATGGCTGCATACAGGTAACTACATGCAATCTTGTGGTTGGAAGCAAATAATTGGAAGATAGTACAAAATAAGAAGATACGTACAAGCCGTTGTACTGGTTTATAAAGAACACGCATGAATCAAAATGGAAAACAGTGTCTCATACTCTGCATCAATATGCCAGAGACAAATATGATTTCGCCCTTTTCTTGCACTTTCCTACTCTATAAACATATGTTAATTTCTAATATTTGGGCTTACTTATTGGGTATTCCCAAGTAATTATAAATGTTAATACATTTAAAAAAGCAACCCTTTCAAATGCACATAAATGGAGAATTTGGAAAATATTTTGTGGGTGGAATGTGAAAAAAGCGAGAACAAGAAATGGAATGTCTAACTTTAGTAATATTTATTTTAAAATAATATACATTTCAGTCTGAGATCGTTTTATATGTCTATGTTGAAATTACTGATACAATATTCATTGGGTTTATGAATACATATGCACTATCAGTGAGTTGAACATAACACATGTAGATCAAAATGCGCATTTTACATAAATTGGGAAACACACTGCAAATTATTAATCTGAAGGAGTTAATGAAAGAAAATTTTAATTCTAACAAGCTTCGTGTTTATTTATTTCAAGGCTGTAATTAGTTATTAGTAACATATTTTAAGTTTGTATTTGCTTTTTGTGTTCCTCATGTATTCCAGTTATCATATTATTGCTAGATCAACATTTTGCTGTTGCAAATATAAACATCGTCCTTTCGAAGTTTTTATTTACTGCAACAGAAATACAAAATAATAGTAGTGCCAGCACATAACGTAATATCCAAACGGCTTTTTAATTAACGTAATTAAAAATGCACAAGTGTTATAAATAAGCGGCACAAATGTAAACATTTTCCGAGAAGGTAAATGAAAAAGAAAAGCTTTAGTTTTCAAGAACAAATAATACGTAAAACCTTCAGCTATTGTAATGTCACAATTCTATAATATTCATGCCAAATAGGCTTTGCAAAGCATGATTAATTTGTACTGACAGCAGATACATATCCTATATTAAAGAAAAGAACGAATGAGCTGAAGAATGCATATGACATTATTAAATTTTTAAGAAATTTATTAAAAACAATTTTTTTTTTGTAATTAAAATATGAATTATTTCAATAAACATTGTGGTTAATATGTGAGAATTGTAATATTTAAATGCCCTTCCTATTTTCTAATTTAGCGAATTAAGTAAGGATTTGAGAGTTACTAAATCAGCAAATTCCTTTCAGCTGATAGCATCAGTTAGAATTTCAGTTTCCGCAAGATGAAAGCTCACCTTTCTTATAGTTGATCCCATAAATCTCTCTGCGTCCCCAATAAAATGAAATAAAATCAAGATCGCCCAAAAAAGACACGTGAATAAATTTCACTTCCTAAAACTTATACGATACCCTACTGGAATATTTTAATCGTATGTAAATAATTTTCAATCAGCCAAACATGCAACAAAAGATACATTATATGGAAAAGCTATGTTATTCAGCTTTCAGTGAATATTATATACATTCAGGGGTGGCAGCGAATGAGTGATCAAACTTACAGCAATACCTTGTGAGTTACGGAACTTAGTTCAGCAATGTATTGTGAGTTAAGGAACTTAGTTCGGTCAACATTTGTTTTAAAAGATAATAATACAGTTTTTCGACGGTTCTTTGAATCGGTCGTTAGAACAATTATTTTATTCAAACAGATATCTGTGTCAACTTTGAAAGGTCACAACCTTTTGACGATGAAAAGACTTAAGTTCTAATACGTTATCTTTTTGACCTAATACAGCATCCCCTGACATCTTGGTCTATACAATGGCGTGAGTCCGCTTCATATGGAATTATGCTGTACCGGAAGCGTATTTAGATGCAAAAATCGTTTGCATTACTTGAACTGGACAAAATTTGTAATATTGTATATAACCTTCACTAAAATCGAGTGTTCAAAGTGGAAGCACAATAAGATATATCGAACTAATCTTACTACAATGGAAATTATTTAAATTCTACAGTGAAGAAAATGGAAGAAAATACTGATTAAGATTGCTTAAACAAACTTCATCGCTGAAAAATAAATGACGTACGGCTCTCCAGTACTAACAACGTTAACATACAATTCTCAATGGCATAAGTTTATGTGGAAAATATAAACTCTTAAAATTGTCATTTAATTCTCCAAAAATCCGCCAGGAGAGGAAAGTGCTGTAGTCATATAAGAGGGATATCGATGAAGTTCATGCCATATAGTGTTGGTAAAACTCACATGTTCTGCATTTCCAGCCTGAAATTAAAGACAGATGCATATAGTTAAAACGCTTTTGCAATTGGATAGAAACGGCACCAAATGTTTCTGGCTATGAAAAGTTTAAATTACAACAGATTATAATGACTGCCCTTTAAGTAGATGATAGCTAAATTACAACAACGAATGGGAAAATTACTAAATTAAAATTGTATATAATAACATACCTTTCATTAGTCTCTGTCCAACAGAGTCTTCAAGAATCCACTGGATCGTCGTTTTCTTTTACCAGGACTTTGGGGACTATGAAGATAATAATATTGATCTGCTATCGCTGATGCCATCTCCGTTCGACAAGCTCCTCCTAATTGGAGGCGGCAGGTACGCTTCCTGAATAATAATAATAATAATAATAATAATAATAATAATAATAATAATAATAATAATAATAATAATAATAATAATAATATCATCATAATCATAACATCGTTATTTTTATTTACATCATCAGAACAAAATCAACGAAAAATATAATAATGGATTCGATATTTCAAATTTTAAAGAGAGCTTAAAAATAAAACGGGTCTTTTCGTCTATTCTGTAAACAACACTATTATAACCACAGAAACTACCAAACTACATGTGAACGTCAGCATTAGCACGACTACCACTACTATCTACTGCTACTTCTGCTGGCACAATCGCTAATATTACTAATACTACAACTATTACTACTGCTTCTACTACTACTACAATGCTACTTTTGCAGCTGCTGCCACTATTGCTTCTACTTTTATACCATCATCATTTATCACACCAAAAATAAGGAAACATCTCATAGCTTATTGCATTCACGTGTGACTTAATGGACCATGCACATTTTTGAGGACATCAGGTTGTTCTGTTAAAAAGTGGACCATGTCTCATTCTGCACGATCGCCCCAGGTAAGCATCGCTGCCAGTTTGTACGATTTTCTTTACAATAGCTGGTATTTGGATATTGCTTCTACGCTGACCAGCTTGGCTGATACATATGTATGTTAAGAGTAACAAAATAGTTCCAAATACTTGTCCCCTTTACTTTGTTTATTGTAGTGTAATCGCACGTGATTTTGCAACCCTGTATCTGTTCTAGCTCATCAAAGCAATTTCGTTGGCAAATCTTCAGTTTCTGAGTAAAGTAATTTATGAACATTGTCAGTCTCTTCCATTTTGGATGCATGTTGATCTAGCAAGTACTCCGCTGTCCCAAATTGCCTAAACGAAGGTTATCGGTTTTGAAAACCGCCAAACTTCTGGAACTCATTTTTTTAGTATGTGCTACGGTCATAGGGATGGGGACCTTGTTAAAGAGAAATAACTCAATCGTGCTTCTCCCTACTTAAACAATATATGGAAGGTTTAGCTCCCATAGGTCAACAATTATTATATACTTGGCAAAACCGCTTTCATATAAATCCTAAATACACTTTTAACAGAGGATCCGTACGGCTGTCCTTTCTTTTATTGTTGAGAATAATTGGCTCCATAACAAAGATAATTAATAACGCGTGTTATCCAGTATAAGGATTTAAATTATCTCTTCGAAATCTCATTCCACTTTTTTCAATACGAAATTTGATTTTTCTTGACAGTTAAACGGTAATTGGTTAGTGCACATAGTGTTGTGGAATAAAAATTTGTGCTAACGTTTTTATTTTGATAATGCTGTTCTTGTTTTAATAGAATTGCGTCAAGGTGCTCTAATCCGTGTATCTGACGCTTAAGTGTCGTACTGATGCAAGATCATTGTGGTACTGGCTACAGTAATTATGTGCATGGCATGATGGGACTGCCCCTCGTCCTTCATTTATCCGTTTACATGTCTTTGTGATTTCTACTCCTCCTAAACTACTTCCTGGAGAGTCAAAAGGGGTGGCATATGGTTTTATTCGGAGGACTTCTGATAGTCCAATTCTAATTATCTTGCTATCACTATTCCACCTGAGCCAAATTTCTCCTTTGGATTTTGGCGAAAAGACTTAATGTTGTCGTGACATGCATATATATATATATATATACACACACACACACACAAGGTGCCCGTTTGTCAGCCAACATCGTTGCCATGAAGACCATATTGAAAATCTTATTCACTGCTATTTCAGAACGAATGGTCTTATAAAATGATTTTCACTATGATAGCTATTAGTAATTGTACGGAACTATTAATGGTCCTAATATAGCATACAATATGGCTGTTACGATGGCCATCTTGAAATCTTGTTATCTCTATTCTATCTCAACGAACCGTCATGGTGACATGGAGTTTTCAGTAAAAGACTTCTTCACACATGTAGATAGTCCTGAGTGAAAATGCCGATCGGTCGCATTTGCCATCTTGAAAATCTTGTCGCTATTCTTTCTGGAAGAATTGCCTTATTAAAATAGCACGTTTTACCAAAAAGAGTCGTTATGGCATAAAGATGGCACTACATGAGAATACTGCCCATCTGACATCCAGAGTGGCCGTCATACCAGTTACTGTAATAAAATACTTCTTGTAATATGTAGTTCATGCTATATTAAAATGTTGGACAATGATTTGGCCACTAAAATGGCTGCCTTGGCGGCCATCATGAAATTCTTGTTGTGACTGTTTATTCCGAATGGAATGTCATATCGATATAGTCTTTTCGCTAAAACACCATTACAGTATGTAGCGGACCCTGAATAAAATGTTCTATTCTGATATCCCCACCTGTTGCAATAAGTTATTTGGTCCTAAATGAAAATGCTGTAGATTTTACTATCAACATACCCACACTACTGTAAGTTGACCGCTGCAGTGGTCAGAGCGTTCGCCTCAGATGCGGGAGGTCGCGGGTTTGAATGCCGGCTGAGTCATACCAAAGACTTATATAAAAATAGTGCTAACAGCTGCCTCGATGGGCGCTCAGCATTAGGAGGTTAGTGCTAGTACTGGTCTGCGTGGTGTCAAGATCATGTGACTGGGTGGAACATAATGCTACATGTTCGCGGCATGTTGCCCCAGTGCTAGAAATCAATATAAACTGCCACACTTCAGACATCGTAGCGATACGCCTGAAAGGTTTTTAAAAGCTACGTTAAAATTCCAAATCTCTCTCACACGCAAACACACATACTGTAAGCGAGTTTGAAAACTAAACCTTACTAACCATGCGGCCAAATAAAAAGTCACTGCTAGCTTTTAATACAATTTTAAGTTGATGAAAACAGTTCCTTGTGCATATACAATTAAATTTGACCAAGCTTTGCATTTAGATCTCGACCTAACCCCACCCCAAAAAAATGTTATAGCGTGATGGCAGTTAAAGATCGAAGGTTTTGACAGAGGTTTTATTGTTTTGGGCAGGGTCAGCGATGGATTGAGAGCACCATGCTAGAAATATATATGAGTAGATTTTTGTCTTCATATCCACTGAATGCAGATTAAAAGCACAATTTTATCATGCCGTTTCAGCAACTTTAGGCTCAAATAAAATTTGTTATTGTCATGACCTAGAACATTGATTTATGTTTACGGTATCGGAGACGAGTTCAGCCATTAATCATCGATCCATGATGTCAATGCAAGACATAGATTATTGTAGCTTCTAAACAGCATGGCTCCAATATAATATATTGCAGCATGTTTTTGTACCCCAGAAAGAAATGTTGAAGTTTCTGATAAAAACAAAGATGATTTCAATAATCAGCAATTTCAAAACTATCAAAGAATGGTAGACACTGGCTTCTCTTGAATTTTTGGTAAATTTCTTAGGGTCATTAAAACATCACTCCAATTTAGGGACCTTTGTTTAAAGATCTCTTCAGTTAAGTAGCTGGTATGTGCAACAAATATTCCAAAGAGAACTTACTGTTTACTGGAAAGGTTATCATTAGCTTGATCCAACAGGTCTCCAATAGTCTGTAGGTCTGACCGCTTTTTGCTTATGTCTTCCAGCAGTCTGAAAAATTAATAATTTCATATGGGAACAATTAAAGCTTGTTATATCATTTTGTACGGCAGAAACGAAATTTTTCAATATGATTGGTTAGTTTAATTGGGTAAGATTTCTTTATAAAACTTAAAAGTTTTATAATGATACAATATTAAAGTAATACACAATACATAAATGAGAAGAAACAAGAAGACAAAACAACTCTCTTCAGAAGTTTGAGTACAAATCTTTTAAGTTCGTGTTCCGTGTATAAAATAGATTTCAGTACAATTAGGAAATTTGGATCAAAGTCAATTCAAATCAAATCAAATACGACAAAAGTTAGCTATAAGTAATACCTAGTTTTCATGCTAACGCATATCAGCATCCAGTCATTCCACAGGGTATGCATTAAAAAATATTCCTTAAGCGGAAGTTTGCATGCTCGATAATCGGAACAGAGGTGAATAATTTAAAAACAGTAAAAGCAAAACGACTTCGAATCATATCAGACTCCAAACGAATTAGACTGCACCAGATCTCTTCTCTCGAACGAATATAATGTATACATAATGTTCAAAAAATTTAAATTAACGAATACTTATTTTCCAATGTCCAAATGTGGACAGTAATTAAAGAAACAACAAAAATTCAATAGATATTTCATCGTTTCCTGTCATCAACAAAGGCTAATGCTTGCTAGTGTCTCGCAATGCGAGTTAGCATACGCATGACGTCACGAGAACTCATCTGCGACCTAGTTTAATATTTTATGTTTCATACACTGGCCTAGTCCCGGTTCTTGGATGTGAAATTGTGAACTTGTGTATTCACATGATTATTTGACGAGATGGTGTACTCGGAAAATATCCTATCTGGTCATTTAATTTTACTGATGATTTCAATCTATCAGCTGAGCTACGATTGTACAGGACTGAACAAGTAGTAATAATTTGCATGTTGTCCATTTCCCAATCTTTCCATACAAATATTTTTGAGAATTGTATGATCACAGATGATTTTTATACCAAATAAACAAAAGGTCAACAAAACGTTTCACCGATGGTAAAAGTGAAAGTTACGGATAGATGAGAATTTAAAAATAGAAACAGTTGCTTCGGTTTAGCAAAAATGTCTCAATGGAAATGGTGTATAGCAGTGCATATGTTCAGTAGGAAACTGGGCCGGAAATTAGTGGCATCGCTTATGGCATCAATTAAGCTGACGTCAGCACTGTAATAAATAAGAAATTAGCTGTCGGGGATATCTATCTATATCACGGAGAATATGAAATAACATGGGAATACTCGTTATGACCTATGCACAATGATAGTTTTACATTTAAAATGCTTATCAAAAATGAGACTTTTGATAATGAACAAAACAAATGATCATTCCAATCAGAACACCTGAGGGTTGAGAATGTGGACTGCTAAGCATCTTCCAATCCCCTACAAAAGCTCAAAACAAGTGGAGCGTCTTCTAGGGTAAAGAAAGTTTTATGTACAAATTACGGTGAAATTACGCCTTGGAGACGTTTCAATTGCAGTAACACTGGGGGCTTCGCCCATTCCGGGTTCCGTTCCACAGGGCATTCACATACTTGTTTTCACCACCCACGCCACCCTTCCAAGATATTTATTGATCGACCATCTAGAGAAATTCTTTCGGAGAGTGATAAAGCGTAAACAACTGCCAGTGAAATCAGTCGTGCGCTTAATTAGGTTACTCACAATAGAACCATGTGCAAAGGCTAAAAAAATGATACCATTAAGGAATTATTTGCACATACGTAGTGAAATGGTGTTTTCTTGAGCAATAATACTTTTTATAAGAAACTCTAGATTTAATTGTTTTTGTTTTGTTTTTGTTGTTTTTTGTGTTTTTTGCTTTTATTTTGTTTTTGTATTGGGGTACTTTTTATTATTTTATTATTGTTTTGGTTTGGTGGTTGGGGGATGTTTCGTTTTTTTTAGTTTAAACAGAACTATGTTAGCTATATCTTGTCTAGCAAGCGGTCAATCAGATATTGAACGATGACCCTTGAATTTCTTGTCCCTCGAAATCGCTACTGAGTTAGAGCAACTTCCAGAAACTTAGGCATGATACATCCATGAATATACAGAGTGGCCCCTATGAATGCTATGATTGTTTGCAATGCACACATGGCGTTATATGGTTAACAAGCTACATGTACATGCATATCTTCTGTAGTAGTTCCGAAATGATCGTATGTATCCTATCAAAATATCGCTCGGTCACTTCCGTTACGTCGAGAAATTACATAGGAAGTGGCTGTCACGTCAATGGATTTTGTGATTCGCATTCGGCGGATTGCAGTTTATATTTTCCGACAGAATTGGCCGACAATATTTTGATAGCCTTTCGCCGATTTACCGTGCAATGTAAACAAAAGTAGTTTAGAATATAGTTCTTAATGGCGACGAATAACGTCTGAGGGTTGTTTCGCGATCTTACTGTAAAGGTCGAGGATATTCCGATTGCAGGTTCACTCATGCTTCTAAAGACCGTTTCACCCAAGGTCAGCCTCTTTTAAACTTGTCACTTCAAATGTATCTGCATTGAAGTTTGGCCCAAAAATATGAAAAGATAACAATAACATTGCTTGAGGTGTTGGCTAAAGTCTTAAAATGTGAATATTTTCTGCTGCTTTTTTAATATCCCTTGAAAACTGAAGTAAAACACGAATAGGTTTATCTGCAAGAAATTGGCTTTTGTCAACTTTTGTTGGAAGAGGTGTTCGAGCGAGAGCACCAACTGGTGAGCAAATTGTAATGCCGACAGGAATATATTGTCTTTAAATAAAAAAGGAAGGAAGTAATTTAGATATTACTTGTTATAAATAGCTTATTTGTGGTCTTAGTGCCAAATTTTATTCTTAAAAATGATAACGTATTCCTTTCTATTTAAATTTAGCGCCTTCATATCTAGACATTACAATGGGTAATTATGACATTCATGTAGCAATTGAATTTAAATATCATATTGTAATAGAAACATATTATACATTGCTTTTTAAATATCATATTGTAATAGAAACATATTATGCATTGTTTTTTAAATCAAAATGCGACTAAAGTTTTAATTTTTAACATGTGTGTGGAATCTCGCGTGATTTTGGTCGAGATTTCGGTTATGATATCTTTATTTGTTATGATTCTGCATCTACCATGATTTTGTTTGCAGTCATGCAAATTACAATAGCCATATAAGCAGGTACACCGAGATAAATACTAACATAATTTAGAGCAGATTTCACGTATACAAAGGTATTCTGTTCAAATATAAGTCGTCTGCTAGTGACTTGCGTGTTTTTGATATACAGATTTAACTACTGCTGTCATCCGATCCAAAATATGCTTATGCAATCTGATTGGAAAACTGATGTTATCATCCTTACAAATAAACTACTTTCGCTTCCATAAGTACATTTATGGAGGATATGATGAGGTTCGCTCTACTTTTAACATTACTCAGTATTGATCACATCGGTTTCGTTAACCAGTTATTTTTAAGATTGCAGATGAGCACAATAAATGAATAGTAATTAGGGTACATTTTGGTCAAAGCTCAAATTAGTAGAAACGTACACTTTTATTCGTTGGCAAATTGTACTTTACAGTAAATACGTTTGTGCTTCTTTTTACTTTCACGAAATTTGAAATTTATAGCAAGCATAATATTCACTAAAACTGGTATATCTAACATGCGAATAAAAGTGAATTCATAGTATGTTAGCTTGACTCGCCCTTATTTAAGTCTGGATAACGGTCTAAGCTACAACAGTATTGATCAAATGGCCGCCGTTATGAAATTAAAGTTCTGATAATGTAGCATGAATTCTGACACATTTTGAAAGCTCTTCGTATCGTCTGCATCTTTACTCCATATCTGTGTGTCAAGAACATGAACATCTATTAGGAAAAATGAAAGTTGACGACTTCATCTATATTTGACGAGCACAATGAACGCTGTTTGTGTCTCTGTGTGTGTATATGCATATATATATATATATATATATATATATATATATATATATATATATATATATATATATATATATATATATATAAAGAATACAAATCATATGGCGAATAACAACCCTCTCAAGCGTACTGGATCCACCAAGGGATCACGTTTGTCAGGGATTAATTAAAATAGATGCAATAAACTGACGACGAACAGTACGAAACTAGTAACTAACTAGCCTAAGCGCTTTCGACTCTTAATGAGTCTTTTTCAAAGGCAAATACAAAACATAGTTACGACAAACAAATAAACACAAAAACGTTGCGTTTGTAAACCTCTACATTTCTATCTTCACATGTGCTAAAACTATAAATACAACCAGCTTGTATAGACTAGTTGCGGAAACTGAAAACGTTGTATAATTCCCTAAAAGTCTACAAGCCAAAGCGACATCTATTTTTATTTTGTGTACATATGTAACGGAGATTATATCCCGGATATTTGGTTCTATACCGGTTATTCTTATAGTAAAAATTGAAGGATAAGAAGATTTAGAAAATGTTAAATTCTACTAGTGCATAGTTTTCATTTTCTAGTCTTCTTGGTTTAGACCGCTTGGTTTCAATGTTCTAAGGCGGCGTATCCAGTATGATTCCTTTTCCTTCCTGGTTTCGGAACTCCAGCTGTGGTTGTTGGCAATAGCGATAAGTATTATATCACTGAAAGTGTGGCCAGGGGAGGAGAAGTGTTCTGCGACCGGGCTTCTGTACAGCTTTTTTGTCATCCAATCAGATCTATGAAGGTTTATCCTTATGTGTAGCTTTTCAGTTTCTCCCACGTACTGAAGGCCACAGATCTTACATGTGATGAGATAAATCACATTCTCTGTTTTGCACGTTTTGTTTGGACCATGTATGTTTAGTTTTTAGGACATCCTAGTCAGGGCCAAGCTAACAACAATCGCTAGTCAAAACCAACCTAGTCAATCTGGACCCTGTGGCGATAAAAGATGCAAAACCTGTCAACATATGATAGAGACCAAGACATTCACTAGCACAGTGACTAAAGAAGAACTCCGCACATCACATCTAAGATTTTTCAACTAAAACTTCGTACATATACTGTTATGTACATTTAATTTAATTGTTTGTTTGCAAGTATAAATTTTTTTAAATTCCATAACATGCTATTGTAATGTAACATTTTCGCTGGATTTGACGTTATCCAGAATTGATTTTTTATTTTTATAAACAGCTTATGATAGAAACATTGTGTCTAGTTCTTGACTTTGTTCCAAAATCAGTGACAGTTTTGGTAAAGAACTTCTTTATTTTTTTTAAAATCTTTCTCAGAATAAGAATCATTAAGTTGAGTCAAGGTAGCATATATCAATTGGTACAAATTTCTATTTTTTTTTCAGAAGAATGAAATTTTGACTCTCATCCGGGAAACTTTTTGCGTCCTAATTAGTCGTATAACTGTTGTTTTGATAAAAGTTTATTTAATGTGGCTTAAAACTCTTGACACGGTATTATGTTGTGACACGTTTGGGTTGAAATTTTATTTTCTTCAAATTCTTGAATTTAAGTGATTCTTTTCCCTATATATATATATATATATATATATATATATATATATATATATATATATATATATATATATATATATATATATATATATACAAAAGTGATGTGACAAATTCTTGGTGTGTGTGTGTGTGTGTGTGTGTGTGTAATTTGGATTTTTAATGTAGCTTTAACATATTTTCAGTCATATCGCTACAATGTCTTCAATGTGGTAGTTTATAGTGATCTCTAGCACTTGGCATCATGCTGCAGGCATGTAGCATGATATCCCACCCAGTCACATTACCTGACACCAGGCCGATCAGTCCTAACAATAACCTTTTAATTCTGAGCGATTAGCGAGGCAGCTGTTAGTACCATTTTATAAATCTTTAGTATGACTCAGTCGGGGATAGAATGCAAGACCTCCATAATCTGAGGTGAACTATCTAACCACTGGGCTACCGAAGCGGTATTCTTGGATAGAGACATTTGTCGGAACTTATACTGAATTCAAAACTGGAGTATTATATTCTGTGGTTTAAGAAGAGACTGTTGATAGAGCAGCACTTCGCTGGCCAGAACAGACGTCCTTCCCTTCAGTTTTACATTTCATCGGGAATCAAATTCAGTTTCATTCAGGAATTTTTATTCCAAAACTTCTATTTAATTCTAGGATTATTATTGGTTTTATTTGGTAAAACTGTAAGTTCTTTTTGTTTTAAATTTTCACCTTGTATTCTAGGGAAAATAAATTATTTGTTAAATTTTACAAAGCTTATTGTCTTCAGTCTATCTTGTTACTTATGTTAAGAAAATATACTTGTAATACATACACATACTCTTTTCGAGCCAAATCATGTTGATATCAATGATATTTTCACCCGCAAGAGGGCACTTGTTGAAGCCATGACCGACTAGCTACATATGTCAATGGCTGATGAGAAACGAATAATGTCCCTACATTCACTTTCATTCTGTATTTTTCAAAAGCCCAGAAAAGGTTTTTTGTATGTATGTATGTATGTATGTATGTATGTATGTATGTATGTATGTATGTATGTATGTATGTATGTATGTATGTATGTATGTATGTATGTATGTATATATATATATATATATATATATATATATATATATATATATATATATATATATATATATATATATATATATATATATATATATATATATATATATATATATATATATATATATATCGTTCAGATTAGGGTATAGTTGGTCTTGTTGCTCCTTTCGAACCTGTTTTCATTCCTTCAAAACAACAACATTCAATGCAAGCTTAACAATTTTGCTAGGCATATACACACAGTGGAAACGTTTATCATCATTCTATAATTTAGATATGGATAGATAATTAATTAGTTTCATGCAAATTTGACTGTCGAGAAAGGAGACTGATTTAATTTCAAACTTGTTCGACTACTGAAATATCAGTTTACCCTGCAGGATGATAAGGTGCAGATTTCCGTCTGCCTTTAATATCATCTTAATCGGAATATGTCCTTCCCTCAAATAAAAGTGAGTGTGTTTTAAAGATATCATGCTTATTGGCCCAAATAAAACGTTTGGTTCTCGTTTTGTTTACCTAAATTCTTTAGCCGCTGATTGCAAACAAGATTTTCTTTGACATAACAAACGAAACAGTCGGGCTTCACTAGCAAATCCAATTAACAAACTCCACTGTTAATTGAAAAACCATGAGAGTTTAGAGGCATTTCTTTGCTGAATGGATATTTTTAACATTACCCTGTCCTCTAAAATAGCTTACGAAGCAGCGCGTAGCGTACATATGATGATGCTAATGACATTTCACAATGAAGTAGTGCCTTAGGCTAGACAGCCTGCGAGACAACGGTATTGTCCAAAAGCGTCATTTAGAGAGCAATTCGGATTTGAAAGCAAACTAAAAAATTAATAGTGAAACATGAATAAAGTCCTATACAGTTTTGATCTACAGATATCAAAAGCCATTACATAGAGTTTTTAATTAAGATTTAAGAACCAAATAATTTCATTCCACTGTGAAGATTGGCAGCTTGTTTTGTATGTAACCAGTCAGGTAACAGTTAGTTGTTTTTATAGGTAACCTGTTACAAGTCGGATAGACTGGTAGGTTAACTAGGCAGGCATTCTCTCTCTCTCTCTCTCTCTCTCTCTCTCTCTCTCTCTCTCTCTCTCTCTCTCTCTCTCTCTCTCTCTCTCTCTCTCTCATCCCACCTTTACCTTTCGACTTTCTCAACAAAGACTGGATCCTGTACAAGCTCGGCAGACCGCTTTCCGGGACTGAATCCACTTTTCAGCCATTCGCTTGACTGCATAACGCTATCAAGACTTGCAAGGGAGCAGTGATGACTGTTGATGCCGAGAGCACATGTCCTCTTTCTGCAGAAAGGAATTTATCAAGTTTATTAAGATAAACCATTCCAAGTAAAAGTAAACAAAACGTACAAAAAGACAAAATAAAAAATAACGATGTTAGCATTTGTGTGAGAGGTAACACTTAAGAAAATACTTAGTAAGTGATTAGAAACATTTTACATGGGATCGTACTTTTTTATGATATGTTTTGAAAATATCTATCATCATACATTATGTTTCATTACAGATTTTAACACAGCATGTTTCATTTATTAAATCCAGATAAGAAAAGATTAATAACAGGAATGCATAACCTATATCAAGCGCCATATTATTACCCAGTAGGACTTCCACACTATTATTATTTATCCGATTTAATTCTCTAACATCAATGTACACGGAACAATTTTATTAGCGTCTTAAAGAAATGGTGTTAACGTTGGAGGGATTGTCAGTAACGTTTGTCACTCGCATGCTGCAGGTTCTTATTTTCGCAACTTTTCTCGCTCAAGTGGAAGATAAGACTTAATCATCTTACATTAGCGTGTGTCACAAAGTGACAGTAGTGTGGATCACAAAGTGACAGTAGTGTCTCACAAAGTGACAGTAGTGTCTCACAAAATGACAGTAGTGTGGATCACAACGTGACAGTAGTGTAGATCACAAAGTGACAGTAGTATGTTACAAAGTGACAGTAGTGTGTATCACAAAGTGACAGTAGTGTCTCACAAAGTGACAGTAGTGTGTATCACAATGTGACAGTAGTGTCTCACAAAGTGACAGTAGTGTGTATCACAAAGTGACAGTAGCGTGTATCACAAGTGACATTTTTGTGTATTACAAAGTGACAGTAGTGTTTCACAAAGTGACAGTAGTGTGTCACAAAGTGACAAAATCTAGAATATTAAACGCGCGCAAATTTTACAGAAACTTAATGTATTGAAAAATTGCACTGAAATATCAGTTTACCCTGCAGCATTGTCCGCTCATGCTGAGTTGTCACAAATGGCTCGTATGAAGTACCATGAAGGAATGCTGGATATACTTTATATTTTGTGCTGTTCCTTCAAGGGAAGTGATTTATTTTCTTTGATGTGTCGAGCGACTATCAATCTGTATGTTTATCTACAATAAAACTATTGTGGACTATGGCTGCCCGTGTTCCTTACTCCACTAAAAATTAAACCATTCCAAATCTTACTCAAGGCTGTAGTGACCATTTCAAGTGATGCATTCATAAATTTCGAGTGCGATTTTTAAATCTTGAATAGCATTAGTGACTAAAAACGCTGATCAAAGTATTTTATCACTGAGAATCCCGGTGACCATGGTTTATATACTTGGTCACGGTCCTTACTCTAGAACTTAAAGTTATTCTGAAGAAAAAAAAACTTATTTTTCATTGAGTCATATGACCTTAACGTCTGAAATTTTAACCCCAAGTAAATAAACCTCTTCAATACATTAAGTGCAAGTCGTCCACATTTTGCTTAGAGCTTAGCGTATTTAATCTATAATTAAGAATTGTAGCCAAATAAATATATTTTCTTCTTTCAGTCACAGCGACCCCGACATTTACTCCCTTTAGCCTCAAATCCTTAGTCTTCTTTATTATCACACGTGCACGTATGCGACAAAGTTAAATATATTTTTGAAGTGTAGAACTAATGACCTTAACCTTTGACCCTTTGACCCCAAAATTGGTAAATTTTATTCTTTCCTCAAATAAAATTTGGCGAATGTAGGTACGTAAGAACTAAAGTCAACGTACGAAAATGGAAACATGAATGGAAAGAGGGGAGGGACAGACACACTCGTTGTACTAAAATATTCTTCTTTTAAATATGGGGTCATAAAAGTCAGAGAAACATACACGTATATGCAAGAAATTAATAGGATTTAGACTTCTCTGAAAGATATATTTTTGTTCTATCATAGCATATGTAAGAAAGTTTATTTAAAAAAAACAACATAAATTTAGAAATTTCTTTCACAGAGAACATGTATACATACATGTACGTAAAGGGATTCGTGTGTTTTTAAAATAAGCTCTTTTGATGCTAACGTTCTATCACCAGCAAAATCAGAAATTCTAGTTATAAAACTACTATATTTAATATATAAAGGCAAAATTCGTTGTTTCTGTTTCCAGACACCTATCTGTTCTGTTTTCTTTCGAGCATTTCAAATTGTGAATTAATTTATTTGCTTATTTAAATAATTACTGAATTAAATATGCTATATTTGGGCGTGATATGCATATATATATATATATATATATATATATATATATATATATATATATATATATATATATATATATATATATATATATATATATATATATATATATATATATATATATATATATATATATCCAGTGTTAGTACTTTGGAACTTTGGATTACGACTCATGATCTTACAAGACCGACCAACCACCTTGGATATAATACTTACTGATATGTCTCGAGGTCTTTGTCTAAACTGTTGATCGTGTCTCGCATAGATTGCAGTCCGCCTCGGGATTTATCGAATTCTTGCAAATATCTGAAATTAAAGAATTGTTTATAATTAGTACACTGTTTACTCTATTGAATTTCAGGTTTTACTTTTATAAAATAAATTTATTCTAACGTTTCCACAATACATTTTAGCTTACAGTCGTTGGTAATGGTATTACGTACATGATGATCAAGTGATAATTTTAGAAACGTTTTCTCAAAACTACATTTATCATCATGATTTTATTTAGAGATGAAAGAAAAGTCCTGCTGTCACTAGACTACTCTGGTTTTTGTACCAAGTTTCTGTAAAGGGATCTGCCCTTAGAGAATTAAACTAAAGATTTACTTGTCTCTGTTTCTCGCTTTTCTGTGCCGGTGCTGAAACGGTTGTGTTAAAAAATATGTGCGAATTTGATATGGCCATAAATCAGAGAAACAACAATTTGTATCCTATTGAACTCAGCGCAAGCAATTAGGCAAAAATGTGAGCATTTGGTAAATGGTCATTTAATTCACTGGCTCAAATGTTCCTTTTGTATTCTGATAATTATTCGGAGTTTGGTGAAATTATCAAAAACAGACTGTTTCGTTTGTTTTGTTATGATACTATACAGCACAACAACACAAGTAGGTTATTTAGTGCCGAGATAGAATGAATTGTCTTTCCCAGGGACACACCACGGTAAGCTGACCCTAACTGGCTTGATGGTAGGATCCGAACACTTTAGGTCGTGAGTCCAGCACGCTAACATCTGATCCAACGTAATCTCAATATGTATGTATGTATGTATGTATGTATGTATGTATGTATGTATGTATGTATGTATGTATGTATGTATGTATGTATGTATGTATGTATGTATGTATGTATGTATGTATGTATGTATGTATGTATGTATGTATGTACCAGCTAATAGGTTCGATGTCTTGCAAATCATACTAAACTGTAAACATTGAATTGATTGTGAATGGATAACAGCTGTACACAAAGTGAGATCGTGATTCTTCACACATTCTTCCTGGACGAGATGCACCGGAGATTAGAAGTGGTAAAGCTAGATTGTAAGACAGGATCATGTATATAACTCAAACTGGTACCAGGCTTCCATGCTTTGTGCAAATATGCATTTGAAACTACCAAGTGTACCTCATTCTAAGGCTGTATTTGAACCAATATCTAGTAAAGGCAGTTTAATACAAAAATATAAGCTTGACATGAAATCATGAGGACTTTTTGTCCGTATCTATGTGTGCATACGTGTGCGGAAATTCGTAATTAGTACGGTATACTGGTTCTACCCTGTTAATTTTTATTATTTATGACTACTGTCCGGCGTTTCAGCAGCATGTTTTAGTGGCAGACAGAATGAATAAAGAACGGCTTTTCTGGTCATAATGCATTACATTTATCAAAATGTTTGAAGGGCGAATTAAAGGAAAATGACATTATATCGGTTAAAGATCGAGAGACACCACCTTTTGTTGCCAGATGATTCAAAGTCGGTAGAATTCCTGTACAGCACGAATGCAAACGTTTCCAAAATACGTACAAGTTTCCTTACATATATGTAACAAGATGTCTCACAATAGTTGCATGAATTTAGCTTGAGACTAATGTTTATGTTATTTCCAAGACCCTCGAGACAATATTCGTTTGTCAGCTGAAGAGTTCTCATATCCGCAAATACCACAATACTTGTCTTCTAATCAGCTGACAAAATCACCTTCACGAAACTGCATTTCACACTTACACAGATTTTTCTTGCCGCACTTTCCCATCACCCATAAGTAAATTTGTATCATCCATCACTAAGCCTTTCTAAGTCTTATAGGCCTAGCTGTATTTTCCAAACCGCAAACCGTAGATCGGTACTTCACGTCATGCACAACAAAATACTACCGAAACACCTAATGCAACGGTTTATTCCTATCTCAAATTACAAAACACGTATACGTTAAAATAGCTAGAGAATTTCTTCTGTTAATAAATTAGGAAGGTTTCATTTTACGTAATTAATCCATGCTACCATAAAGTCTCTTGAATAATGCACATCATGATGCCTCGTCTTTATAACGGGCTGATTACTCGGTTTGAGAAATATCATCCCAAGAGCGACTCCCCATAATCAAACAAATAACTACTAAATTCTGTCAAAGTTATAAATGGAGACCTAAATACAAAAGGCACAAGCGCTAGGCTTGTTCAAGTACTTAAGCTGTTTTTATGCTACGACCTATTATGCACGAACCAGTTTGCACCTTGACGTTGTCCGTGTCATTCTCTAATGTGCTGTGTTCTGACTTATATAATGATTACTGCAAGAAATGATTTAGTTATTTGCATGGTTTTAATTGTCCTTCTTGTTAAAAATCCTGTGTATTGTCAATAATCACTATAAATACATTTTTGGGTTTGTGTCATGTTATTTATTCGCATATAATTGCTTGCGCTTATACTAAACATTTATTTTTGTATGTGCTATTCTTTTGAAGGATGTAAGTGTAATACATATGCTGTTTTGTTGATAAATATAATTTGTTATGTAATATAGATTTTAGAAATGTCAATCGCTACAGAAATAACCTTTAATTTAACAATTTCAGAGCTAGACAATCAAATGTCATCCGATGAACATAATATAGCTTGATATCCATTCGATCCATTTTTATTTTTTAAAAAATGAAATAGAACACAGTTGACAAGAAATGAATATATTTATACTGCGTTCATATGTTTATTTCATGGCCTGGCAGTGAAACTCTAAATTGAACTTTAACACGTTTTATAATTTTTCAAATATATTTCACGTTTCTTTAAATACATGGCTATTTTATTTAAATAGCATTTGCCTGCAATTCTGTCATTGTGGGCAGGGCTGTTCTGGTGAAACGGCTAATGAGATAGTAGGTCTATATAAGTAATCTAGATTATCAGGATAGAGTCCATATATACCAAGATGAAGACTGTGTATTAATCATTATGTACCTTAACGTTTTACAATTTAATGTTCGAAGTTAAAATTCTGTTTTCCTACAACAAAGAACTTACCACCTTTTTCAATTTTTGAAGCCTTGCATGCACATATCTTAATTTGCGATTAAAATTAATTAAATCAAGTTTTATTTACTCGCAAATTAAAACTGCAATATTAAAGTAAACTTGCCTCATTGATCTTGATCTGGTATAGCACGTACTTTAAATGTAATACAGTGTACATTCAAATCCGCCATTGACTGACATATTGGCATAAAGAAATTAATGGTTTTTAGTTCGTATTTTTATTATTAGAAAATCACTGATAGAACTGATAATTTATAGTCTTCCTAGTTTTACGATTTCACTCGGGTAAATACGGCATGCAATGTGCTGGAGGATATAAAGGGTAAAGATTATATCAATTTTACACAATATTGCTTTAAATTAATTTTATTAAACATATTTTTTTTTAAAAAAAATTCTTCAATTTTACTACATTGTACATGATACTTAACGTCTGGGATTGTTTAATAAAAATATTGATTTTCAAGCTCACATTCTTTTATGGACAGTATTGTCTTACGAACCATCGGGTAGCGTATTGACTATTGATTTTGTGTAAGAATAGAATGATGATAGTATCAAAAACGAATGTAATAAAAATTCATATAAACTCATACATTTTTTTATAAAAGAGAATAATGGTAGTAGAAAATGTGCTTGTAACGATGTCATGAAACCTAGGATGCTTTAATGTACAACAAAAGTTGCATGAAGAGAAAGAAAATTAAGAGTAATCGAAGAAAGAAAGAAAATTAAGTGTATTCGACAGAAGAAGGGGAACGATATCTTATGCTTAAACAGAAAATAATCATTTATTATATAAAAAAAACGTTTTTCAAGGATCATTAAATTTCAGTTTGAGAGAGAGAGAGAGAGAGAGAGAGAGAGAGAGAGAGAGAGAGAGAGAGAGAGAGAGAGAGAGAGAGAGAGAGAGAGAGAGAACTATATTTTGCATTTATAAGCGATTGTGAGTTTATCCAAACATTATATTGTATGTGTTCATATGAATTCTTATTTTTTTGTATAAACGCAGCAGATGGGACGTACATAAATGAGATGATTTATTTGTGCTTACACACACAGTGTCACCTATCTTTCAAATCTCTACAGACTTATTGATGAAGCATAAACCAATAACAATTGCAAATATAAAACCAGCTTTTTTTTAAAACTGAGTAAAAAAAAATTAAGTTGTATAACCCACCTGAAATTAATGTCATTCTCAATGTCCGCCTTTTGTAAGCTGACGCATTCAAAGTTCATTAACAGAAATAGGACAGCACATATCATCTGTGACATTTTGATTGAAGCGGCCATCCTCACCTGAAACTGAAAGTAAATTAATTATTTATATGGTCTTAATACGAGGGGCTACGGTTAACGTGGCAAACTCGAAACCAGAAGGGTGATAGATTGCTTCCTGTCCAGACCAGACAGTGTTGGCTCCAGATGTGGGTTCATGGGCAGGACACGTGACTCCAACCTTTTAATACTACGAAATGAACTACATTTTTCTAACGTTGATTGTACAACAAGATTTAATAATTTAGATCGTCAGAATTTAGAACGGTCATTGAAAATTTATGGTCTCAAAGGGTTTCATTTCTGAACGCTTCAGAAGCTAATGCAGATGCACCATTTACATTATTGGTCAATTCAGACAAATTTATGTTTGTTTGTTGATTTTTTTTCAGTCATAACGAGCGGACTTCTTTCTATTTTTTATTTAAGAACAAATGCTCGCTATGATTCACTTATAATTATTTGAATACTAAAAAGTCTATGCCTTCATCAGACTCATTTTGTTCAAACAGGTTTTTAATAAAACTGTCAATTTACAAATTCTTTTTAAAACATAAACAATCCCTTTTAGGTGTATCTATCCCCATAACTTAATAAAACGGAAGAACGTTGATTCTATGAATATTTGATCCTGGTCAAATATCTCAGAACATCCTTGATAAAACGACATACATTGAATTTCCATTAATATTTTCTGCCATGATCAAATGGTTTGCTTCGTAACAAGTTATAATCGAAGATGACTGACCTTTTATATCTGGTAATAAAGTGTTGGCTTCATTAACTATTTTTGCAGATAAGTTGTTTTTGGTAGTCGATTTGGGACCCGTTATTTGGATTGAGTAGCTTTTAATTTTTGACATTAGTAGCTCTTCACTATCGTGCAAAATTGAATTGAGCGTTGGTCGTTCAGTGCTGTGGAACGAAACATTAGCGGAGAAGATAGGTTGCAAAAATGAGACATCTTGACAATGCATCCCTAAATCTGTACGAAGTTACATACTTGAAAACAATAAGAGACACATTTTAACAGATGCCAGATATATAAAGACTTACGGTGGAATTCCGTTTATTAAGTATTGACTTATGACTATATTATAGTTACTAATTAATCAAAATAAAATTTCTGAAACTTGTATTAGGTCACATGTAATGTTTCTTTACAGAAAGCAACTTATTTAGTGAATAGGATCTAATGCTCATGTGTTTAGTAAGTAATTTCTAGCAAACCCAGAAATTAATTCCTTCCATTTATAGAACTAATACAATTGTAATAATACAGATCTTTAAACATATGGATTTTCCTACATTTTGTCCTTCGATCCATTGGTGTGTATATATATATATATATATATATATATATATATATATATATATATATATATATATATATATATATATATATATATATATATATATATATATATATATATATATATCCATCCAAACAGCCCGATGAAAATTCACCCAACTTGGAAGTTGCCCACATGGTAATCATCTTCGAGAGGGGTGTAAATGTTTACCCCTCCCGTGTGGTCCATAATAGTGGATCCGGTTTAATTACGCAAAAATAGCAGAATTACAGTTTACTTTTGTAAACTTTTTTGACTCGATGCAGGTAGTTATACAAGAATCACTTCTAACATATTTACATCTTTTATCGTTATGACCTTGGGTCACGATCCGGAACCGTGAGGTGGGTATGGTGTGGAGTATCTAGTTTGTAAGAGAAAAATATGAATTAACTGATTTTTTATAGACAGAGGTGTCGAATTCTTTCAAGTAACTAAAAACTACATCGCTCATTAATGAGTTTGTGTTAACAAATTGTATTAAAAGTAGTTTTCATTCTTGTAATTTAAATATGTTTTTTCAACACAGACTGAATTTCTTATGCAAGAATAGTAAATTTTCTTGCATTGCATAAGCGCATCAGAACCCATCTTCATATGCTATAACTTCAGTAAGGATTTAAGAGAGATGCCACAGCAGCATACTTCTTTCTGCTGACTGCATCAGTTAAGTACATATACATATTTCATGGAAAACGCAGATACAGCAAATTTGTCTGTAATAGCACCTGTAAAACTAAACAACAGGTATCAGGAAGGTTGCGAAGTCTGAAATCGTAAGTAAACTGAAAAAGAGCAGTCAAGGCGTTGGTAAGGAGAGCAGAGTACCAAGGACATAACCGTTATAGGTATAGAGTTTTGCTCTCTAAATCCCGTTTAAGCAGCAATAGTTCTTTCCGTTAGGCTTCATGATGAGAATTCAACTTTCTTGTAGGTAAGAAACAATAATCTATATTTTTAAGATTTTCTTTAAAGAAAGGATAGAAGGATTTCAATGTTTGGATATTAGATTTGATGTATTTTCGTAAAAGTTCAAATCTAGTACGACGTATTTGAAATGTGTATTTATCCTTTTATTATTATTATCATTATTATTATTATTATTATTATTATTATTATTATTATTATTATTATTATATATATATATATATATATATATATATATATATATATATATATATATATATATATATATATATATATATATATATATATAATCATGCGTTGGAAAATTAAAATTCTATTATGAATTTATATTTATTTGTAATCGTAATATTGATTCATTGTAAAGACGATTTCGCTACCAACCTCATGCTTGCAAATAATTAATTTAGGAACAATTGCATTATAATTACAGGAAGTAATATTTTGGTAGTCTACATGAAACATTAAAAAAAAATACTTTCATTGCAAATAGTTTGGGCATTAGTTTGGAACATTTAATTCTTAAACAAGACCGCTCCGGTGGCTTTGTGGTTAAAGCGTACACCTCGGATGTGGAAAGTTAGAACCCCAGCCGAGTCATATAAAAGACTTACAAAAATGGTACTTACAGCTGCCTCGCTTGGCGCTCAGCGTTAAAAGGTTGGTGTTTAGATTGGTCGGCCTGGTGTTATTCTAATGTGATTGGGTAGGACATGATGACATATGTCTGCGGCATAATGCCCCAGTGAAATCGTAACGATATGACTGAAAAATTGTTAAGGCTACATTAAAAAAGTCCAAATCACACACACACACACACACACACACACACACACACACACACACACACACACTATTCCAAAATGAAGAGATTCTAATCGTTGGTTAAATTGAAATAATATATTCAATTTTGAATGTCATTTTGATATCAACAATGTAAACCTTATGCATATGTATTTCCATATATGGTAGGTGGTTTCTTATAGAAAAGTTCTTTGCGGTTAACTTCAGGAGAGTTCACCTTTGTTACAGTTGATTCGGTACCTCACTGCCTTCTCCAGTGATGTGAGACGATATTGACGCCGCTAAGGGTACACCTCCGAAAAGGAGGATTTAGCTTTCTATCACATTCCTATCACCTTTCTGTCAATCAAAGAAGGACCGCCATTAAATTGGATATGACAAAGAGAACTCTCGAACAATAAGTAAAAATTTCAGGCAAATTCTTAAAATGTCAAGTGAAAATTCATTTCATAACACTGTTCCTATGATTTGTGAGTATTTCACATGATAAATTCTTGAGTTCTGATTGGATGACAAGTAATATGGATAAGTGCTTCAAGACTATGAGATAACATGCACAGTGATGGTTGGGTCAAGTCACCGTATTGAACGGGCATTACTGTCTCACGCCTATTCGCCAAGAACAGGCTTTCTTTCAGGGTTGATTGAAGAGGTGAGGTATAGTGCCATTGCCTTAATGTTGGGCACTAAACTATATCCAGCATAATTTACTAATGGTAAATAGCCAGCAAAAGTTGAATGCAGCCAACATCAATTTGAAGCATACATTGTTCCATCTAGTACTTAGGTTGAAGCGTCCCTAGTCTTTCGGGGAAGGGGGAGGGACACAAATGTCAGTCGCAGTCATGATGAGACCAAACTTCTTCAGTAAATAAACTTAAAGTGTTGCATAAACTACTTATTATTAAATTGACGAAAAACTCTTAAAATTTTAAGATAAACGTTTTTTTTTTCTTCAAGTGTTCAAAAACAAAGATTGTGGAAATGAATTGTCAACTGCGGTGACACGGCGATAGCGATAACTTCATTTCTAAATATTATGACAATATGTTTTATCGTCTTACCGATTAACCAACCCATCAGATAACAGTCGAAGAACATGGGGATTTTGACAGATTTTTGCTTCGTATGACGCAGAAAAGACTGGATTGGGAAGTCCTTGACCATCATTATCTCACATTTTCAAGTGTCCACATTCAATATTGATAGACTTGAACGTTTATGAATAAATATAGATAAACTTTTTGGTCATTACTAAAATCTTAATGTTGTCAATGTTTAACCTTCTGCCATGCCAATTATTGCTGCGTTAATCAGTCGCGTTACGTTGAAAATATTTCCTTTTCAGGTGCTGAATGTGTTCTTTAAACACAAAATCGAACAATTGCTATGAAAAATGGTTGCACAATCTCAGCCAAACACTGCATGGATCAATTAACTGTTAACTGCGGCGTACGCTTTTTTAACTGAAACTTTTGGATCATTTTCTTTTATATTTTTACTAATGTATCATAATTGACCAAATATACAAATGCTTTATTTCACAAAGGTTTAATTAATATTTATGCCTAAACAACTGTTTGTGCAGTTTTAAAAAAAATGAATGGAAAATAATCTTTTGTTTTCAACCACTACTTTCAGTCGTTTCTTTCAATCTTAAAATCAAAACAATATGTATATAATACAAATAATAATTTCATACAGGTTAGATAATTTTTAATTCGTACTATACGGAGATTCGCACCCATGTCCGCCGGTAAGCGTCACCCATCGCCTTGCCTACACATACCAACCCATATCCCATCACGACTAAACACGAATCATCGATAAATGATGCGACTGAATCGATGTTATATGTACTCGTGTGTATCAGACACACTCGCACGGCGACCAAATAATTAATTCCCATCTATCTACACACTCATTTCAGATTCCTATGGAAGAAAATCAAGTATGTAGGATTAATTATATTGAATTATAAATATACACAAGACAGAATGGAAAATGATATACCTGAATTATATAGAATAATGCTTGATAATAGTAGGCAGAATTAATATTTAGTTAGATGAAAATTATGCGAGTGTGTCTGCTACGAACGAGTGTATGTGCCACCGATCAGTTGCATCATTTATTGGTGATGCGTGCTTAGTCGTGATGGGTATGGGCTGTTGTGTGGAGGCCGTTTATCTACGGGCCTGGGTTCGAATTTCCGTAAAGTACGAACTGAAAATTATCTAACCTGTATGATAGTATTATTTGTATTAAATATTAATTCTGCCTACTATTATCAAACATCCTTCTAAAGAACCCAAGAATATCACTTTCCGTTCTGTCTGATGTATATTTATTATTCTCTCTCTCTCTCTCTCTCTCTCTCTCTCTCTCTCTCTCTCTCTCTCTCTCTCTCTCTCTCTCTCTCTCTCTCTCTTCTAAAGAACCCAAGAATATCACTTTCCGTTCTGTCTGATGTATATTTATTATTCTCTCTCTCTCTCTCTCTCTCTCTCTCTCTCTCTCTCTCTCTCTCTCTCTCTCTCTCTCTCTCTCTCTTTCTCTCTCTCTCTCTCTCTCTCTCTCTCTCTCTCTCTCTCTATATATATATATATATATATATATATATATATATATATATATATATATATATATAACGTTTATATTGTCTGTGCCGTTTCTTTATACAAATGTTTTCTCTGCTCATGTGTTTGACATTTTAATTTTCAATTAACTTTTAAATATCGGCAAGCTTGTGACTTTTCCTGACAACCACACCTGTGTTTATATCAGCACGTGCAGCTTATTATCTCGGATACAAATTACAAAATTACTTGTATTGTTGAAGGCCAGCAGTGTCGTTATCAAATAAAATGTTTATTGATAGGGACAGTTTGAGAGGCTTCGGGCAACCTGGAGCCACATATAGATTTCCGGCGTGTATCCATCGACTATCTTCCTATTGATTACAACCAGATTCTATAAATAATTCTTAAATGACGTCAATTGGCCTTAAAATAACCTAGTCTGAAATAATTTTCCACCCTTTTCCCGGTCATACCGATATGTAAAATGTATGACAGAAATTATTTTCATATCAATCTAATTATTTCCATAATCGTGTGCATCTTGAAAATTTGGTGCAACAATTAAAAGTGCATGGTTTAAATATATTGAAGAGTAACATCATTTCAAAGAATTAAAATCCTACTATGGGAACTATATTTATCGCATAATATTTACCTTTATTATCGTTCTGACGTCATATCAAGATTGTATATTACACATGCCATTCAACAACACCTTGTTACGTCACAAAAGGTCATAAAATATGTGATTGACACAAGTTCGAGTCTATTTGACCTCACATTTACTAAACACGTTGAATATTCCAATGTACCATTTATTGCCAATAGCTCGTGTGATATATTATTATTCAACTAGTTTCGTAAATTTCATATTAAATAAACACTCATTAAAAAAAACTATAATTATAAGCTGTGCATATTTGACGAATCAGTAGCTGGTTTGGGATAACTATGAAATGGGTAAAAATCGTGAGCACCAGAGAGAAAACCGGTTTTGGGGAGACGAAATTTATAAACTTGATGAATCCGGGAATTGAACCCAGAATCTCGGAGATGCATTACGTGCGCATTTCAGACCTCAAGCACACTTTGCCCCGAGTGACCGAGTGGTCTAAAGCGCTGTCCGTTACGGATCACTGCCATCTCACCTCTGTCTGCGTGGGTTCGAGTCTAGGATTCGGCGAATGTGGATATGTGAGAAAGCTGGCCAGTAGCTTCTCGTGGGTCGGTGGTTCTTTCCGGTGATTTCCCAGTTTCTTCCTCCACCATTAATACTGGCCGCCATGAATAGCCTATTGTGTGCTGAAAAATGGCGTTAAACCCAACAATAACAATAACAATAACACTTTCCATACCTTTATGCCCCCTGTTGAGCCCTTGATGTCATGTGATGTAAGTGAATAATGTTTCTGCTGTAGTATTTTATAAATGTGCTGCCATTACGTTCATTAAGTTACGCTACATGTTCCGTTCGATATCGGTTTGTCAGTAAAATAAGGCCCTACCAGTACTAAACGGCCGGACCCTGGATGGCCCAAATGTCTAAAGTGTTCGTCTATACTGATGACTGCCACCTCACTGCTGTCCGCGTGGGTTCGAGTCTCGGGCTTGGCCAATGTGGGTATGTGAGAAAGCTTCCAGTAGCTTCCCGTGTATCGGCGGTTCTTAGTAGCGTGTTCCCGGATTCGTCTTCCACCAGTCATACTGGCCGCCTTATGGGGCCATCTTACAATGAGAAATGACGTTAAACCACCAAAACAACCAACTAATCAGCAAGCACTAAATGGTCTTTATTAGAACCAAATGGTTGCACAGAGAATTGGAGTAGAAGAGGGCTGTGTGTAAAGTGAGCTGGTGTTATATATGACCTTCTTTAGGAAAGTTTTACCTAGTTTTACTTATTGATATCATTTTCTAAATGCCTAGAAGAAAAGAAGAGTGTGGTCATGGAAGAATAAGAGATACCATTGGTGCTCCTGTCATATGCACAAAGTATCTGCCCATAGTATAATATGACTTGCTCCCTTGATATCTGGATGTTGATTATTTCTTTATCGTCTTGTCGAGTCTTTTAAGTCAGCCTTAATTTGGATTGCATTTTAATGAGGGATTCTGTCATGTTTTAACTCGCCTTTTAATAGCATTCCGTTGCTTTCTCGTCAGAAAAGATAAAAATACTTTGAAAGCTTTTCTCTTCAAAACTGACTTTAGGGATTTCTTTTGTGTTTGCAAAGTACCTTACTTGTGAGCTTCGTGCCTAATTAAATTACAACAAGGAATAGGGACGGTTTACGTCATGATCATTCATGTCTGTTTCTGTATTAGACAAGTTTCAAAGATCCAATAACCGAGAGTGAATTCAGTCTTTACATTTTCCCAACTCTTGATATTAATTCTGTGTGTGTATTTTTTAGAATTTTTTTGTTCAGACCTCTTATCTCGGTGCCACTGGGTAATTTGAATTCAAGCACGCTTGCTGATGCAAATGTGCAATCGAAATTAAAAAGCTGAAGCTCTTTTAAAATTTATAAAATGTTTGAAATTTGATTTGTGATTTAAGGAACCTCTTTATACAACCAAACAAAACGCCATTTGGATTTTTTTTGCGAAAAGTTATATAATATCTGAAAACTGGACTCAGGATCATGTATGTCATCGAGAACAGCACATTTAGTCGTGTATAACGGCAAAGATTTCAAGTGACTGCTAAGAATAATGTGAAAATCTTCATACTTGTATGTGTGAATGGATGCATCTGTATGTGTGTATGCGTGTGTGCGACAGATAGACAGCGAATATGTTAATAATGTCACTTTCAATTATTTACTTCGTTAAACCACCGTTTTGACAGACATTTTGTAATTGGTCCATTTCTACACGGATGGGGGTGTAAACGAATGAGAAAATGGTTGAATTTTTGCATACTGTATGCTCCAATTATAAGGTGACTTTCTTTTCATATATATATATATATATATATATATATATATATATATATATATATATATATATATATATATATATATATATATATATATATATATATATATATATATGGTGATATACAGCTATAATAGATCTGCGATAAGAGCTTTAATTTTTTTAAATTGGTCAATTTTTATTTCAAATGAGAAGTAAAAACCTTTTTCTCAAGTATATCGCATTCTAATTAATAGTTTTGTAATAGTTTTCATTTTTGCGATGTGCGATTTTTAGCATTTATAACATGGTTTCCGAACCGTTTGACGAAATATAATTTCGTTTAAAAGATTTGTCTTCACATTGAAAGTCATTATTTATTCCATCAAACGTGTATATTATTTTTCCTGTTTTTATACTTCTTTTAGATGCTTGAATGGAATTTTACACCATTATCAAATCATAATGAATATTTCCCAAAAGATTAACGCTTTACACACACACACACACACACACACACACACACATACACGCACGACTTTTATGGTATCTGACAATTAATAACCCGCACTCTCTAAAAACTAATAATTTCTAATTTACTAATGAATGCTTCTAACTTTTTGACGAAACAAAGGAAAAAGAATATTGAATATTAATGCAAATTGCAGAAAGCTAAAGGTATTCGGTTCATTTGCTGCTAAAATTTTCGTATACACAGTTAATAAACATTATATGGCGTAACAGGAAAACAATAACTTAGAATCGTTCTTTTTATAGACGGAAATACGACTCTAGTTTTACTCGCCTCATTATCCATAATAGTCCAAAGTTAGTGCACATTGGACAGTATCATAACTTAATGGTAATAAACTAATTTTAAACAAGGGAACATTATGTTCATAGCAAATGTAAATAGTATTTATTAAATATAGTTAAATACATATGTTCTAAAAGAGGTAAGTCAATCAAAATTAGGGGGCGTACAAGCTAAAAAAATCGGAGAGAGAGAGAGAGAGAGAGAGAGAGAGAGAGAGAGAGAGAGAGAGAGAGAGAGAGAGAGAGAGAGAGAGAGAGAGATGTTTGTGTAACACCGTGTGATTTTCTAAATGTTTTTGGTAAATGTCTTTGTTTCTCGCGCGTCAATTTCTAATGTGTTCGTGTCAATAAAAAGAGGCTTTGCTCCAGACCAATATATAAATAACTCGAGAGGTTAATTACTTATCAGGAAGCACCACTGTTCTAATTTCATTGTAAAGGGATCCGATTTGGTTCTCTTTTGTGTCAACCAATTCAGAGCCGTTTTAATGCATAGGCATTTGAGGCACGTGCCTAGGGCTTCCCGCAGCTTGTGACCCCGCGGTGGCCCAAAAACAAAATTTCGGTGTCGGTTGTGTTAGCAGCTTAATACTATGTTAATAAAGTTAACAAAATGACACACATGCACGTAGAAATGCAATGCAATACTCTATATTTGAGACTGAGAGGTTGAAGCGCAATTCTGGTTACTTGTAATGTTTAAGAGTTTGTGTTGTTGTTGTTGTTGTTGGGCTTAACGCCATTTTTCAGCACACGATAGGCTATACATGGCGGCCAGTATTAATGGTGGAGGAAGAAACCGGGAAATCACCGGAAAGAACCACCGACCCACGAGAAGCTACTGGCCAGCTTTCTCACATATCCACATTCGCCGAATCCTAGACTCGAACTCACGCAGACAGAGGTGAGATGGCAGTGATCCGTGACGGACAGCGCTTTAGACCACTGGGCCACTCGGGGCCCCTTACAAATTTTTGCAAAAATGTGCTCATGTACAAGTTTGTGTTACGTTGTAGCTGTAGAACGTCACGAAGATATTTTAGAAAAAATATGTACATATACAGATTTTAGTTATTTTGCATTGTAAATCTGTCGCCGCTATCTGTCATCGTTAGTACTATAAAATATATTTCAAAAACACAAATGAAATAGGTTATTAGCACAAAAGTTTGAATTTGTTTTAGCTTCTTATGCCACTTGGCAAGCACATATTAAATATATTTCTGATAAACCCTAGGATAAATTAACATGTTCAACAAAATTTAAATTTAAACTGGATCCGTTGTCTTTGAACAAAATGTATAGATCTTATATTATATCTTATATGTTAGTTGTATAAGTAAGATATAATCCCTCGGTACCTATTTAAAAGCCTACCTGGATCGATAAGAAATCACGCTTATTAATGTTTTATTGGTTATTGATTTTATTGGTTATCGAATACATGTCAATTCTAGAGAGACGGAAAATACTCTCTTTAGATTATGTAACATACACCGATTTCTGATAACACATTTTACACACTATTTTACTCATAGAACTGGAACTGTATTATTTGGTAATTCAGACGAAAATGACGTCATATATTCTTGTCTTTTGCTAAATTTAATAAAGATGTTAAGATGTCTTAAAGATTAAATTAATGCCTGACAATTCAGAAACTGTTGCATCTAACTTTGTTTTTATGATAGTAAATAATATTAAAACTGCACTCACACACACACACACACACACAAACACACACACTGTATCTAAACCTTGATTTATGTTGCTATATTTTCTTCATTGTTAGGTGACAGTGCTACTATAATATGCCAAAGAGGTCTCTTTACAAAGCGAATACATCTCTAGCGCGAATTCTGTTAGAAGTCACTTATTTCCCTTCATTTCCACAAACTTGTAACAACGTACCATGGCTTTAAATAATTTTCCTCTAATCAATGAATGACCACCAAAAGTCAAAACTTCTCATTTGCATCACAACTTGACAACTGCAGGTCAGTCTCTCAACTGCATTGTTTTTCCCGATTAGTTTCCCGTGGCGTAGCGAAAGTACTTCACGTCGTGAAAATATAAATACAACTCAAACTCCAAATACCGGGAACTAATTTCCTACTCTGTTCCAAGGTTCGTCAAAACGCGACTATAAACCTGATTTTGCCTGTATCACTTCACCACATTTACCATAATAATAACAATCAAAGGCGTGTCTAGATAATGGAACAATTCCGTCTCGAATATTCCAGTGTACAAATATAGGTCCCTATCACAAATGTTATTATGAAAATACTACGACGCCAATCAACACAATTAGATTTTAATAAGAAATATTTGACTACCAGTCTTTGTCACAAATAGATCACATGGAAATACGCCATCAATCAGCACAATTTGATTTTGATAGGACATACTTGACTATCAGTTCCTATTTCATATAGTTCACATGTAAATACACCACAAATCAACAAAATTTGTTTTTACAAGCAAATATTTTGCTATCAGACTCTATCACAAATAGCTCAAATGGAAATACACCACCAATCAACACAATTTGAGTGTAATATCAATTATTTGGATATCACAAATAGTTTAGATGGAAATATACCGCTAATCAAAATAATTATATTTTAATAAAAACTACTTGGCTCTCAGTCCTTAATACAATATAGTGCACATGGAAATACACCACCAATCAACACAATGTTTAATTGAAACTAAGTGGCTCACTTATCTAGCCCTGACCCAAACTCAATACGAAACTAATCCATGCAAACATGAAATCTCACCAACATTGCACACTGTGACGTCTGCACCTAGCACCTGGCTAATTACTAAGTCTGAGAAATATTTCCCTAACACCTGTTTTCCATAATCAAGCAAGTAATCACAAAAATCTAATAATCTATAAATATGGTGACCTAAATACAAATGCCGCATATCCTAGATTTAGTATACAATAATTCACTAATGTTTTTCTCCTTAATTTGCGTGTTACTTCTAAAGTAAATATGGGTTCAAAGAAGTAAATAGTCATAAATCTCTCATTGTGTATCACTTTTGCAATTTTGGTATCGGCTAGAGCCGCTAGAGTGTTCGTCGTTTTATGATGAGTAGAGACTACAATTTGATATCTGGCTCGGACACATGATAAATCTACTCATTACAGATTGCTAGAGAGTTATGCAACTGAAAAGATGTAACTGTCCATTTTAAAAATTTTAAAATTTTAAAATCATTTTTTAAACCTAATATAGGTACTAACCGCTTTTCGTAACAAAGATTTAATAATTCGATAAATCAAACCTTTTGTGACTGTGTTAGGCTATAGTTCCTCTATGGACCAGATAGTAATTCCATTTATGTAGGAAGCGTGATGGTATGAAACTAATGTGAACATATTTGATATGGAGCTGTCTCACATTTCGAAGCGAAGTCGTACAAAGACTTGCGACTACGTGAGAAGTTCATAGCGATTTAGTCGTCTAAGTGGTTGGATGTGTATAGTCGTCTAAGTGGTTCAATATGTATAGTTGTGTAAGTGGTTCAATGTGTATAGTCGTCTAAGTGGTTCAATGTGTATAGTCGTCTAATTGGTTCAATGTGTATAGTCGTCTAAGTGGTTCACTATGTATTGTTGTCTAAGTGATTCAATGTGTGTAGTCGTCTAAGTGGTTCATTGTGTATAATTGTCTCAGTGGTTCAATGTGTATAGTCGTCTAATTGGTTCAATGTGTATAGTCGTCTAAGTGGTTCAATGTGTATAGTCGTCTAATTGGTTCAATATGTATTGTTGTCTAAGTGATTCAATGTGTATAGTCGTCTAAGTGGTTCAATATGTATAATTGTTTCAGTGATTCAATGTGTATAGTCGTCTAATTGGTTCAATGTGTATAGTCGTCTAAGTGGTTCAATGTGTGTAGTCGTCCAATTGGTTCAATGTGTATTGTTGTCTAAGTGATTCAATGTGTATAGTCGTCTAAGTGGTTCAATGTGTGTAGTCGTCCAATTGGTTCAATGTGTATTGTTGCCTAAGTGTTTCAATGTGTATAGTCGTCTAATTGGTTCAATGTGCATTGTTGTCTAAGTGATTCAATGTGTATAGTCGTCTAAGTGGTTCAATGTGTATTGTTGTCTAAGTGATTCGATGTGTATAGTCGTCTAAGTGGTTCAATGTGTATAGTCGTCTAAGTGATTCAATGTGTATAGTCGTCTAAGTTGTTCAATGTGTTGTCTAAGTGATTCAATGTGTATAGTCGTCTAAGTGGTTCAATGTGTATAGTCGTCTAAGTGATTCAATGGGTATAGTCGTCTAATTGGTTCAATGTGTATTGTTGTCTAAGTGATTCAATGTGTATAATCATCTTACTGTTTAATGGTTACCTTATGATTGAGTGTCACCGCCTCAAAGTGGGCTAGACATTTATTAATGATTTAAGTGCAGTCCTTTCAGACCTTTTATGTCATTGATGACACGGTGCCTAGTTCTTCTAGTCTTTCAGAAATAAAGAAAGATTGAATCTGAAAATCCCGTCAAAACCAAACAATAACTAGGCGTAATCATCGATGCCATCGAGCACATTGTGTCTCATTACAGCGGTCGATTTATTACCACACTACCTACATAAATGCCCTATCGAGTAATAAAACGAATCCTAGTAATTCAAAGTACAAAAATCAATGTCACACAATGGTACCTATTTTAAGAGATCAGCAACGGAACCAAATATGGAATATAAAATCTGGTATATCCTCTTCAAACAGATAGTTTATTAAACGATGTGCTCTTGAACACGTGTTTGACTGTATCTCTATTTGCTTTCATGCTGTAAGAGTCACTTCTTGCCGAATTGTAACAACACTTTAGCACAGTCTAAAATTCAGGCAGAGAGAAGAGATGAAAACTGTTGCTACAGCTTGTACGGAATCTATTTTTCTTGATTATTGAAAAAATTCAAACACAATTACGTGCATCGATTGATGAAGATATAAAGAGTTCCGGTTTCAAAGTATACAAGGACAAGCATCTGTTATTGTATCTTACTGTAGAAAAAAGGAAAATCAAATATATTTTCTCTGACATGTCCTGGAGATTTGTTAAGCGGAAAGGAATGTTGCTTATAGTAAATACAAAGCGGCACTTCAGTCTAAGCAGAGAATGACATGTTTATAGGATTTAGCCTATTGACTTTGATGTAGAATGTAAAAGCAAAGATGGGTATTTCGGCCTGTTCCAGAAAAGTCCTTTATATTAACATTTTTGTTATTTCATTCAAATACAACTATATTTTAAAATGAGAAATGTTATTTCTCATTTAAGAATTAATTACATAAACGTGTTTTATAAAACAACAGCAATCAAAACACATAAAACTAAAACTGAATGATATCGATACGTAAAGACCTGATGTAAGAATGCAGACATCACAAAAAAGGAAGATTTTAGTTATACAATAAAAATGGTACTGACATGTTAAAATTTATTGGTGGATTCAATCGCAAAGGTCAAGAGAGATTTATTTCATTATTTGTTATGCGTTACACTGGAATGCTGTAGCTTAAGATCTTCGAATTCATTGTGAACGCTTGCTTCACGCGCAGTGCCTTAATATCACACATAAACATGCTTAGTGTCAGTAAATTTTCTTTTTTCTCTTCAGAGATTTTATTGGATGATATCATATTGGCTAAAGGTTAACATCCTGGAAATTACAATGTAGAACAGTAAAACGTACATGTAAGCTGTTGACATAATTAAAGTTGCAATAAAATAAAGTCATTTATTGTGTCTTAAAACGAAATATGAACATCGCTTGACCATTTCCGTCAAGTTAATCAATAATTTCAGATATAGTTGTAGGAATAAATGTAAAGTTGATGTGTTTAGTGATTCAGCTCCGACAGTGTACATCCTATATGTTGCGACATAATAGGCCACTGATGTTTCACTGCCTCCTTCCATCACCATATTTTGCTATGTGCGAATGTAATTCCAAATACAATTCTCAATGGCGATGAATTACATCCGAGGTTTCTTTCTCCACAAGCGGACAGGGTTGATGAAGTTCAGAATAAATGAAAACGTTGACCCCCACCCCCGTACGATGTGTTACACATTCAAGAAATCAAGCACAGATCTACAGATCTTATACGATCCACAAAACTCTGTAGACGGTAGTCTAGTCTTGTCTCGTTAAAACATAAATTTGAAAATTAATTTGTTTATCAGAGGATTTGAAATGTAGAATTTTTGTACTAAAGTTAGCATCGCCATCCCCCCCAAGATGTTTGCAGATTGTACAAGTTCGATACACATTTACATGAAATCTGATGGCCTACATTAGCGAATTAGGTTGTGATGAAATAATCTTGCTAAATACGTTGCAAACTTCGTGAGAGAGCATCAAGATAAAAAGTTGTAAAAACAAAATTAGATAAACATTTATGACAGAAATCTGTTCTTAGTATTTTATATTCTTCCTTTCCTTCCTAATTTTATATTTAGTTTTTGCTGCTGGGTGTTCATAGCTATAAATAAACAATGAAGACTTATGAATAATGCAAGGTGTTCGATTATTCTCACAAAACTAATTTATATCGCTCGACCAGCCAAGGAGTCGCTGCAAGGGGACATTAGGATACACAGATAAAGAATCAACTACATATCATGAACAGTCGTAGAGTCATGCTCAGAAAGCAAAAAAGTGGACAATATAAACAGTTGATTAATAAAAAATGACAAACATGAACAATAATGAAACTGAAGAATTCCAAAAAACCGAAGAAGCATCTTGACCACACATTTTTAAACATATAATACTTAATTACAATTTTTAGAAGAGTTTTGATTTTTTTTTTCTTTTTCTCTAAAAACTAAAGTGTGGCTGATCGGTGGATATTTGGACAGACAGATAGAATAAGGCTATCGAAGCTAACGATTTGTCACACCGGATTCTTCAGACAGAAGTGAATGCATATATAAGATAAGATGGAAGTTACTGGTATGTGCTAGGTAGAGCGGAAAGTGCTATTCCATGGATACTACATGAGGATGTATGATTATATGAAGTGAAATTATAAATTAAACAATGACAAGAAATATTAATCATAAGGACACCCACCCCACCCTTGGTTATAAGAGAACTACGTATCATATTATATATGCACAGAGAGTGAGATGGGACGTACGAACGAAAACAGGATATAGTGAAATACCGTGATACTGTCAAAGAAGAGTTCCAATTAACGAACAACCTGTTATGAGGTAAGAATAAATAAAGAATAGATAAAAATAAAGTGATTTATTAGTTTAAAAAGATAGTAAGCCATTCCACGAAGATATGGGGATTTAAATCGTAAGAGCAATAAATAGTCTCTCTCTCTCTCTCTCTCTCTCTCTCTCTCTCTCTCTCTCTCTCTCTCTCTCTCTCTCTCTCTCTCTCTCTCTCTCTCTCTCTCTCTCTCGCAACTTAAAGAACGAGGCAATACAACGTGGCTGTGGGTCAATTCGGGTATTCACGTATATGTCTTCCATGCTTCGAATATGTAACATACCCATTCCTGTGGCAATTTATAGTTTCCGTTTAATGTTGTAAAATCGCCATTCATTGCCAAATTGAATGGGTTATTGCTAAAATGTCCCATTATGATAAAAGATGGTACTGATGATATCATTCCAACGTGCCATATGCCATTCTAATTAAAATGATAATTTCTGACATAACGACGAACTGATAACCCCAGTGCAATATCGCGCTCCGTTCACCTTTCGATCAAATCACATCTTCTCAAATCACATCTTCCACATTATTTGGTAACAAATTTCACTCGGAGCATTGCTTTTCTACCGATAAGCCTCCCTAAAATGAAGTGCCAAACCTTATCCGAATGATAACTAGCAATCTCTTGACCGGGAAACCCGAGGTCACCTTAACATGAATCTGTATCAACGCCCTACGTATGGTATCATTTTATTGTAAGAAAATATCGATTTCAATAGGACTGACATTATGCTATTATCTTCAGCTTTCGCTGTACATCATTGTAACTTCTACGATGTTTTGTTGTTGTTGCTGATTGTTGGTTTAGTTTTTTGTTATATTGTTTACAAATTTTATAATGCAGAAAGGAAACAGAGTAGGAATGACGCAAATTAGAAACAAGGTATGCAATAATAAAAATATGCGCATAGAATCACTCTAATCTCAGCCACATCAAATTTGCAGAGGTAAAGATTCAATTCAAAAATATACAATATGTATTCACAGATAATACAAACAGAAAATTACATATTCAAGGTATATATATATATATATATATATATATATATATATATATATATATATATATATATATATATATATATATATATATATATATATATATATATATATATACATACATACACAGAGAGAGACAGACAGACAAACAGAGAGTTGCAATTCTCGTCCATACCTTCATATTCATATTTTACTTGTTACAGCAATGCTCACGTTTATATTAAATGATAGTCTTTTTAACGCCACCACTACCATTACTAGATGCATTTGCATAAATGGAGCACTTTATTGTTAGACACATACATGCTGTTAAAATTCCAACAGTCTATCTTAATATGGGAACAAATGCAGCCATGATATAGTTGTCCAAACAGCGGAAGCCAGTATGATTACGGAATGATATTCAATGGCTTGTGGTTCTGACACAAATGTCTGTCCCATAAAGTTATTTGTAAGATGTGGAAAAAAATAAGTTGTGTACTTCATGAAAGGTACAAATGTTTTTATTAATATTTGGCGAACAAATCTTAAGAAACTATGAGTAGAATGCTCATAACGACTACATTAATGAAAACATTTAACTTAACGGAAGACTTTGTTACATGAGGAAACGTAATGATTGTTCTATACAAGTTTATTAGTTTCCGATCTTGAAGCTCTTTATGGAAACACTCCCCCTTGTTTAGAATCACTTTTGGAATACATTTTAATTGTGCAAACAGTGCATATGAATAATTCATTATGTGATTATAATAGAACTACTTAACTACATAAGCATGATAACATTGTTGATCATCAAAATTCAATGTCCGAATTACAAATCAAGAATAAACGTCTAAAGAAAACCTCAAAAGTTTAAGTATACAGTGGAAACTTTATACATAAAATCATTGATCATTGAAAGTTTTCGTTGAAAGCAAAGTTTTAAGTAAGACTTACCTTTATACTCCTTGGCAGCTCTGTGCCAGTCCCTTACGCCTGTAGAATTCTCAGTCACGACAGAGGAAACGTTTCGTCTTATATACTGAAGCCAATTGCCTTCTCCCTGTTCACGGCAATTAGAAAACAATCAGAACGATATTTTCATATCAGTTACACGTCGCAAATGGAAATCAAAGGCGAAGAGTTCTAGCACTCCCTAAGTTCAGTAATGATCTATGCGTCATTATTCGATTCTCTGGCTTATGGCACGCGCTTCCTTTGGGAATACGAAAAGGACAATTGATACGTAGTTTACGTTAAGTAAATTGACAATAGATTATTACAATAAAAATAGCCAATCAGTATGAGGCTAATAATAGCATCCCAAAATCTTTTTGGATAAAATTAAAATATAAATTTTCTGTCGGTTCATCTTTATCTGGACAGAGTGGTTTACAGAAGAAAAACTGACTTATGGTCAGTTGGTACTCCGGTATAGGTGTTTACTTGACTGGGGTGACATTTCCAGCGAAGCGTACTCATTTATTCATTTCCTCTCTTTTATTGTGAATTAAACACAGCGATGAAAAATTTCATTTGTTCAGTGAACCGTATATTCCAAAGACTTGCAAGTATTCAGTGAATCATAGATTCCAAAGTATAATATATGTTAAATGAATCCTATTTCGAAAGCCTAGCATTCATTCAGTGTACTCCAATTTCCAAAGCCTTGTATGTTTTCCAAATAAATGCTACTAACTGAAAGATATTTTAGAAGAACTTGTTAAAAGTGATCTACTCCTAAATATGTGTTTGACTTTAAACCTCAACTAGGAAAGTAATGAAGATATTGAAAAAATTTTTTAACAAATAGTTATTGCATATGAATGGCTACTTTAAGAAATGTATGCCTTTTAGAGTAGAAAAAAAAATTTACAAAATCATACAAATCATCAAGTAAGTCAATATTTAGGGCCAGCTCTAGGCCGAATGGCTCTGTCAGGCCCCACTCTCATAGGGGCCTCTCGTAATATATATATATATATATATATATATATATATATATATATATATATATATATATATATATATATATATATATATATATATATATATATATATATATACATACATATATATATATATATATATATATATATATATATATATATATATATATATATATATATATTTATATAGATAGATAGATAGATAGATAGATAGATAGATAGATAGATAGATAGATAGATAGATAGATAGATAGATAGATAGATATTTTAAAGCGATGGAAGAAAATTTTAAGTTCATATAAAACTTGTCTATTTCCAAATTTCGTGCCCACAGGGAGCCTCTCTTCCCACGGGATGCCGCCAAAATGATCCAAATCGGGCCCCGCTTTTGCTAAGGCCTTTCCTGACAGTATTAATAGTAGAAAAAGAGGAATGGCGTTGTATCATACCGTGTTATATATTACAATATTTTTGATATTTTTTCTACCATATTAATATGCTGTCTCTAAAATATATTTGTTTCAAAAAGAAACGTTTGTTATAATTTATACACTGAACTCATTTTATTAATTGTTGCCAAACATATTACTCTGGTTAGATCATGAAGTGTTTGCTATAAAAAAATATATTGTATTCTTGTACCCGAGTATACTTTCCTAGAACTGTACACCTTACAAAATCAAAACATAAACTGCATTTCCTAACGTTTGAAATAATACACACGATTATTTTCTTGGAATATAATGTAATGGAGCGTATAAACAACTTAATAACATCGAAGATTTTGACGTTAGCAAAAAGCCATTTTTTAAAATTAAAACAGTTATTGTCTTAAACATTCGGGTTTATCAATTTTTCAGTGATGAAAGATATGTGTTCCTCAAGTTTCTTCACTGTTCTGTTGTCCTCACCATATCATCCAATGATCTCCATCAATTTATTTGTTATAAAATTGCTATTATCGTTGCTACAGTGGACGATTTTTTTTTGGTATTTTAATCTATTTGTAAATTTATTTCAAACTATTGATGGCGTGTCATTTTTTTCCACGCAGTGCTTAAACTGCTAAGATAAATGTTGAAAAGTTACCATTATATTTCTTTAATGAAGCAAAATATGTTGTTTGGGAGAAAATTGTTTTAGGTTTTCCGTACAATGGCTGTTTTGGAATCGGTGCCACTTTTGGTGCTTCCATATGGAGTACCAAAGTTTGAAGCCAAACTCAACAGTCATAGTACTAAATCAGAACGAGGGAAAGTATAATGTCCAAGTTTTGGGTGATCACGTCCCATGATGTTGGACATGTGGGCACACTAGTTGGACAAACCGGCAACGTATCTATTATCATGGTATTAAAAAAGACATAATGATTCCTCTCTTTTATATCTTCGATTGTAAGGAAGTATCTGATTCTAGGAATTAAAGGCACAAGGAAACATGTACGGTGCCGTGTGATGGAAGTAAAAAGGTGATCTTAGCGACTGTGAATTTCAGTTATTGTTGTAGGGTTTTACGCCATTTTTCAGCACAAGATAGGCTTTATATGGCGACCTATACTAATGGTGAAGGAAGAACCCGGGGAAAATCCCAGAAAGAACTACCGACCCACTAGAAGCTACCCAAATTGGCTGAACACAAGACTCGAACCCACGCAGATAGAGGTGAGATGGCAGTGATCCGTAACGGTAAGCGCTTCAGACCACTAGGCCACTCTGGGTCACCTTGAAAAACCCAGGCGGCCATTACTATTAATGATTAAATATAATGGTTGATCATTTAAATAAAATAGTTGAATCTCAAAACAAATAAATAAATAAATAAATAAATAAATAAATAAATAAATAAATAGTTTTTCTGTTAGTATTTATATCAACTGATTTACTCAAAGCCTTATTGAATAGGGAAAATGTATTGAATTTACTTTTAGCACCTGTCAGCAAGTTCTCTGCACAGAAGCAATCAAGACCACCTTATCTTGAAATAATAATGGTGACTTTGCTTGAAAGTAACCGTTAGTATATACCGATCGCTATGTGCACAATTAGGGCGTCCTTTAAATAGACACCTGTAACTTTTCATATTTGTGTTACTTAAGCTTTAAGGGTTAAACACTGCATTCTGATTTCTCCACCAATCGACGATCATAATTTTGAAATGATGTCACTAAATTGACGCATGAAAAGTAAACACCTCTACAGTGAAAATGGGAAAGGTCAAAAGTTCGGAAATTTGGCATACAGCAAATGTTTAAATGTTTTTGTTTGTAGAACTGTAACAGCATGTGAATGGACAGTCGTCGTACAAAGCACTTAAATATTTTGTTCATAATGCCGTCTTTGATACTTTTCGATGGAAATTATTATACATAATAACGATTAGAATTGATCATACATCTTTTTGCCATGTTGAACCAAAACTCAATAGCATCGAGAATGCAATCATTTGTCATGGTCTATTTTCTTTAAAATAAAAAACAACTTAAGTGCATGAGCTGCATTCTGTGACATTTCCAACTACAGGAACTATATATGTTTTGATTATGTTCATTTTAATCTAAATGCAAGTAATATCTTATAATCATATGGTTGCATACAAGTAACAGCCTAAATATAGATCTTGTAATAACTTCATTCTCCATTTGTTTTTAATTGAATCATTAACTTCTAGTAAGAAATTCATGGCTTTGAGAACTCCTAATTATCTGACGCGCAATACTGAACAGGTGTGTACGACTAAGATTTGAAATATTTGTCAAGTTCACGTTTGACAGAAGGAAAAATAAAAACAACATCCGTTTGATCTGGGTCTATCTTACTGCACCTGAAGAAAGTATGTTGTTAAGATAATTTTTGACAATATTGTTCAATTCCTTTACTTGCTTGTTTCCGTTTTGGTCTTTAACTTCCTCATGCAATAAAGCAAATCAGGTTTGACAGTTCAGCTTAGCTAGCTTAAAGTGATAAACTTTTTCAAAGAGTTTATTTTTTTTATCTCTCCGAATTATTTCTCAGTTGAAAATAAAATGCCCAGAAACTACAGTAAAAACCAACATTTTCCGTTAAATTTGAAAGTACTTCTACTATGTATATAAAGTGCAGATCCAGTACTTATGGTGTCACTCAGAAAAACAGATCGCTCCGCTGGCCAGTTGTTAGAGCGTCCACCTCGGATGCAGGGGGTTGCTGGTTCGAACCCCTGCCGATTCATACCAAAGACTTATACAAATTGTACTAGCAACTGCCTCGTCTGGCTCTCAGCAGTAAGGGGCATTGTTAGAACTGTTCGGCTTAGTGTCAGTATAATGTAACTAGGTGACATCATTACAAACTGTCAAACTGCAGACATCGTAGCGATAATAAGGAAACATTCTTAAAACTACGTTACAAATCCAACACACATACACAAACCAGAAAAACAGCTGACTCCTTAAAAATGTGCAATCAGGACACAAAAGTGCTTGTTTATACTACTTACTTGCGGAGTTTTGGAAAATAGGAAGACACAACACAAAAAGGCTCAATTTAAATCTTTCTATTTTCCTTCAAAATTAAGGAAACAAACAGCATTCATGAAAAGAATGTACATTTGCAACAATGATCCATCGAAGTAGCCTATTGATTTTTGAAAAATACCGATGAATAGACACAGAAAATTGACGTACATTTAAAATATCATATAAATACTTAATCAAGTAGTTACCTTTCAATCTGCATGATTGGCGATTCTTTTCCTATTCAAGCAAACTTAGAAAGTTATTCTACCAGTGTAAAGACAACGCTTAAAAGATTATAAACACACACACACAAATGTATGTATGTATGTATGTATGTATGTATGTATGTATGTATGTATGTATGTATGTATGTATGTATGTATGTATGTATGTATGTATGTATGTATGTATGTATGTATGTATGTATGTATGTATGTATGTATGTATGTATGTATGTATGTATGTATGTATGTATGTATGTATGTGGAGGTGTGTTTTTACACCCCTCACAGCTTTGCTTGGGGTGGGTGTTTGTCGATTGGTTATCGTTGTCCAGCGGTGATCGCTGACGGTGTAATTTGCCCGGGACGAGTAAATATCGATATAAGTTGAGAAATGTCAGGTAAAATAGATAAGGAACTGAGCATTTATATAGAACAGATAAAACAAGCACCCGTCACAAATAAAGACAAAATTTAATCAAAATATCTAGCAATTCAGTTCATAATAATAATAATAATAATAATAATAATAATAATAATAATAATAATAATAATAATAATAATAATAATAATAATAATAATAATAATAATAATACAATTCTATAGAAACATACACTTCATTCTTTTGACTTACCTTCTTGCCCGAATTTACTAATACAAGAAATTATGAGACCAATAGCCGATCTGTTACATGATAGAATTTAAATCATTACTTAGATCACATCGCATATATCGAAGTTGTTGCCTTGTACAGTTTTCGCAACCTTATAGTCCGGTTTCAGTCCGAATTCCACCGTGATTGTTCCTTTTGACTATCATGCGCCTGTATGTCCAGTTCTCCTTCACTTTGACTTTCTTTTTCAAATTGGCAGGTGCTGTCTTTCAACTTTGTGTCCGCTTTGGGTCCGTAAGACTTAAAACGTTGAGCGTAGACTCCAGAGCTATCCCGGCCCTTGTTTTTTCAAAGATCTTATTTACAGAATGTGTCTGTCAATTTTCCCAGACAATTCTTTTCCCTAGATGAATCACCTACGAACGAATTTCTCATACACTTGCTCAGAGTCTCCCTCTGTAAATTTTTCCTCTCCAAGGACAAGGCGTAGACTAATAAAAAAAAAATTCTTTACTTGCACATGTAAACTTAAGAAATTTCCGTGTGAGACCAGAACCGCTTCACAACGTAATCATTAAGAATTACAAAAACGCCGCTTTTTCAAGAATCAAAACACTGCATTATGTCTATCAATAAATGGCTACCAACTGGTTCCTGGACAATGTCACACTGTCAGTTTCTATACAAAACCATAACCTGAACTCCGTTCCTATAAGTTTAAACAAACTAAGCCCTTAATTATAAATCAATAACTCCTGGCTTTGGCGGAACCAATCCGTACATTACAGAGTTTACATTGCAGACGTTCCCTATAAATCTAGTTAATGCCACATGTGTTTAACTAAATGTGTTCTAGCACAAGTAGCAATACAAAGATCCGAATAGTGCAAAACTAGTATCTAACTAGTCTGAGCGGTTTCGATTCTTAATGAATCGACGCCATCCACAATCTGGCCCCTGTGGCGATTTAAGGTGCAAAACCTGTCAACATATGATATAAACCAGAACACTTTCTAGCACAGTGACTACATAAAATCTAAATATGCATGGTCCAAACAAAACGTGCAAAACAGAGAATGTAATTTATCTCATCACACGTAAGATCTGAAGCCTTCAGCATGTCAGAGAAACTGAAAATCTATACAGAGGCGGACTTACCATTAGGCAAAAGTCGGCAAATGCCTTAGGTCCCAAACCACCAAAGACCCCGTAAAACTCATAAACGCGTGGTTATGATTTGTTGTCTTACATTATATATGCTAAAATGCTATCTGAATGTTTAATTCATAATGAATATCTCCCCCAGTTCCCACTACAATGGACTCTTTCATTATCCTACTGCTCATATGCGTGTGTGTTTGTAAACAAAAGGCTCAGCATGTTGCAAGCTGTATATTACAGACGGTTGGAAAATGAAGCGAAGCTACCAAAGTGGTTCTGAAAAAGGAAGAAGCGGGAAGAAAGCAGAAAGTTTTTAGCAAAACATCCAAAGGTAACAACCTAGCTAGCAATGCTAACACTGTTGAAGAGGAGCTACCCACCGGCAGTGTCAGCACAGGTTGCTCGAACGATGCCGGGGCTACATACAAGAACGCCTTATATGATCCTTCGACTGGAGATGGTAACGGAACTGCCTCTTTCCCAGTCCATGATAATAGCTATGGCAATAACGAAGATGGTGATACACATAATACCCAGCAACTAGACGCCATGAGTGGCAGTTACCCTAATTAATGTGTTATAATTGAAGAAGATCCAGCACTCTGGCCAAAAGAGCTGTCAGACAGAGAGTGCTGTTTAATAGTGCAGTAGGGACCACAACAAGTCAAGGACAGCAGAGTTTTTTTTATAAGAAATCAAGAGATGCGCAGATTTACAAGCAGTAACTATTACGTGCAAATGAGGAATGGAGAAAAGATAAGCAGGTCTATGCTCGTGTACAGTAAAAAAAGGACTGTGTTATGTGCTTTCCTTGCTGCCTATTTTTGAAACAGAAAAGATCACTTAGCTAAGTGGAGATGGGTTCAATAACATGAAAATTTGTTCAGCTCATTTGAGACAGCATGAGAACACATCACACATATTGATTCCTGGTGCAGTCTTTCACAACTACAAACAAGCAGCACAGCTATAGATAAGGTGAACCAAGATCTAATTGCTCTGTATGTAAACCGCTAGAAAGAAATTTTCAGAAGATTAATTTTAATTGTGAACCATCTTTCAGTCTAATCTTGCATTTCGTGGTCACTCAGAAAGGTTGTTTGAGTCTGGCTTGGAACTGATGGCTCAGTTTGATCCAGTAATGTGAAAGCATTTAAAGATAATTTAGGCAAAAGAGCTCAGTGACACTTATTTAAGCATACATGTTCAAAATGATCTAATTTCCCTGGCTGAAATTCTGATGCAATTGTAGAGAGAGAGAGAGAGAGAGAGAGAGAGAGAGAGAGAGAGAGAGAGAGAGAGAGAGAGAGAGAGAGAGAGAGAGAGAGAGAGAGAGAGAGAGAGAGAGAGAGAGAGAGAAGAAGAAGAGAGAAAGATATATATATATATATATATATATATATATATATATATTTATATATATTTTTATATATATATATAGAGAGAGAGAGAGAGAGAGAGAGAGAGAGAGAGAGAGAGAGAGAGAGAAGAAGAAGAAGAAGAGAGAAAGATATATATATATATATATATATATTATATATATATATATATATATATATATATATATAGAGAGAGAGAGAGAGAGAGAGAGAGAGAGAGAGAGAGAGAGAGAGAGAGAGAGAGAGAGAGAGAGAGAGAGAGAGAGAGAGAGAGAGAGAGAGAGAGAGAGAGTCAAATAGTATGCAGTAATCATGAACTTCACTCCAGACCTCAGTCACAATGAGCAGTTATCAGTGGCGTTGCGAATTGTAAACTGTGAGACCTCAAAAGGTGTGTACATCCATGAGCACTTTGTTGATTTTCTTCAGGCACTTGACACAATAGGAAAGGCTTATGTGAGTCATTTTAGGGCACCTAGGAATACTAGGTTTGGATCTTTCCAACTGTCAATGTCAGTCCTATGATAACGGGAGAAACATGCAGGGTAAAAAGCAAGGCGTCCAAAAGAGAGTGCAGGAACTAAATAGCAAGGCATTATGTTTTCCTTGTTACACACTAAACCTTGTTATTGATGATGCAGCCAAATCATCTCTGACGTCTATCAGCTCATTTGGTCTGTTACAGCGACTTTACACTCTGTTCAGCTTTTCAGTTTACCGCTGCACCATTCTCACAGAACATGTCAAGAACTTTGCACTAAAGGCACTGTCAACAACCAGGTGGGAGTGTCGGATTGAAGCTGTTAAAGCAGTTCACTACCAACTGCCTAAAATTGTGAAGGCCCTGAGTGCTTTAAAAGAGTACGCCATAGAAAAACGGGATGCATGTTTCTCAACAGCTGGATGCATCTGCCAATAGATGTAAAAATGGTCTTTTGTGGTAAGTACCATTGTGTGGCACAATATGTTGTTTGAAATAAATCAAATGAGCAAGATCCTGCAGAGCCCCAACGTTACAGCTGAGACAATGAGGAAAGAGATAAGTGCAGTGACATAATTCTTTCAGGAATTTCGAGATCATGGATTTAACTCTGCTAACCCTGATGCCAGGGAGAGAGCAGAGAGGCTTGAGGTGGAGGTGAGCTGGCCAGAGATGCGTCAGAGAAGAACAGCTAGACAGTTTGAGTATGAAGGAAGAGAGCAGACTCAGTCATCTGTAGAAGAGCTCGTCCAAAGAGAGTTTTTTTTTCTGCCTCTGCAGATAGAGTCGTTGTCATATTAAAGGAGAGATTTTCACACATGGAAACCTTCTATGCATTTCTCTTCTACTTTGATGTAATGAGAGATACTGAGAAGGGAAGGAAGCTGGATGAAGTATGTTACAGACTGGAGTATAGAATGGATGACACTGATACAGAGGACCTGAAGCTTGAAGTAAAAGGGCGCAGTTAGATCCTTCCCCACACATATCGCATCACTGTCTGAGATGCTTGATTATATTTACAAGAAGAATATCATTGACATCTATCCAAATCTGAGAATAGCTCTCAGACTTCTCACTCTCCTAGTGACAGTAGCTACAGTTGAAAGAAGGTTCTCATCGCTGCACTCATTAAAACGTATCTCGGTTCAATTATGTCACAGGACAGGCTGTCTGCACTTGTTGTTCTCTCCATTGAGCATGAAGTCAGCAAGTCACTGGATTAGGAATCAGTAATCACAAGATTTGCTGAGGCCAAGGCCCGCAAGATCACCTTAGAAACATAAGATAGAAGGCAGAAGGCCATTGCTGTGTGAATACTGGTGACAAGTGAGAAGTATATGTTCCTCAGATAAATAAGTACTGAAAAGGTGGAGAATAAGGGTTGTGGAGGGCCCCATGCGTGTGTTTGCCTTACGCCTCAAAATGACTAAATCTGCCACTGGTTACACTGACGGATCAACCTTCATCGATCTGACTGGATGACAAAGAAGCTGTACAGAAGCCCGGTAGCAGATCACTTTAACAACACTTTCCGTGATATAACACATATTGCAATTGCTCAAAAACAACAACTGGAGTTCCGAAACCAAGAAAGAATAGGAATCTTGCTGGATGCGCCGAATTATAAGATTGAAACCAAGCGGTTTAAACTAAGACGCTAGAAAAAGACAGCCATGCACAAATGAAATTATTTATGTTTTATAGCCGACATATTTTTTTTTTAAACAATTGTCTAAATTTGCTTAATAGCCTATAATTACTTCTATTGCAATGAAATATCCAGGATATAATTTCCACTTACATAAATTTACATAAAACAAAATATTTCTTTATGACTCGTTGATTTATATGTCAATTAAAATATTTTCAACCAACCGCAACAAGTTAAAATAAACTAGCTGAAAAACGGTAAATTTAAAAGTTTAATTCCAGTTGAAACAGCCATGTAAAATTTTGCAAACCACAGCCTTATTGTTTTTTATGTGTTTGTCTTGATTATGTTTTGTATTTACCTTTGAAAAAGAATCATTAAGAGGCGAAAGCTCTCAGGCTAGTTAGATACTAGTTTTGCACTGTTCGTTGTCAAGGTATGTATGTATGTATGTATGTATGTATGTATGTATGTATGTATGTATGTATGTATGTATGTATGTATGTATGTATGTATGTATGTATGTATGTATGTATGTATGTATGTATGTATGTATGTATGTATGTATGTATGTATGTATGTATGTATGTATGTATGTATGTATGTATGTAATCTATCTATCTATCTATCTATCTATCTATCTATCTATCTATCTATCTATCTATCTATCTATCTATCTATCTATCTATCTATCTATCTCTATCTATCTATCTATATCTATCTATCTATCTATCTATCTATCTATCTATCTATCTATCTATCTATCTATCTATCTATCTATCTATCTATCTATCTAATTCCTGTTCGCATTGGTTGATTGCCAACAGATTTTTTTTTTACCAATTTTGACTAGCAATCATGAAAGATACCAACATTGTATACAGACATACAGCAAAAACCAATGTCAAGTAAATATAGTTACCTGGGATGAGTTTTTAATATTTCTCTTTTGCCAAAGATTTCAGTCATGCCTTTGTGATTTTTGAATGGACGTATATGATATAATATTGATAAAAATTTACTGCGGTTGTGAGAAATGAATTTTCAAATATTATTGAAGACCTTAATAAACAATATTGTGATATAATATCCGTCGTTTCATTCCCTATTATAACTAATTATCGATTATTTCATCCCGTCGTCTTAGCTCTATCTACGATTACTCCATCTCAGATTACGTTTACTCTTGCTCGCCCTATGATTTATCCAACTTCCCCAATAATCTCTGCAGCTCACCCTACGTCTGTGATTAATCCAGCTCACCCCACGATCTCTTTAAGCTATCCCTATGATTTCCCCACCTCTCCCTAAAATTATTTCAATTTACCATACGATCTTTTTAATTCGATTGACACATTACACCATACAGTCTTTCCATCTCAACATACGATCGCTGCACCTCGTACACTTTTAATGATCTGGCGAAAACGTGGGACATCTGCCAACGTAAACGATGGTAGAAGTTTTAGGTGCAAATTATTACATATATGGCTAGCGAAAGCGTTCACCTTTACTTCCAGACATCTATCGTTCTAAACCCGCGTGAGTATTTCTCCATACAATCCTTTTTTGTCAGCGGCTCTGTAATGTGTACTGTGTACATGCATATTAAATTTAATTCTCGTATGTATTTCCCCTCCCTTCCCCCGCCCATCTGTCAACCCATTGGCGTATATTTTTCACTTCTATCGTTAGTTCGGTGCCTATGTTATTTTACAAATCAGCACAGAACCCGGAAAATTGCTTTTATAGTTAGACAGCCATATTAAGGGGGCAGGGGCCAGTTTTTATGTACAAATTTAATGCCGCAATCAGTGACTTAGTACAAAAAAAATCATAAAAATCAAATACACAAGTGAGGTCAAGAATGTCCATATTTTGTGATACCTATATTAAAACAAAGCATACAAATATTATCCACCTGACCAGAGAAGTCAGTGGCAGATTATAGCAAAAGAAGTTTATGCACCCCAACCCTAAATTTATACCTGCAATTTTCATGTTCGAAGGTCATTTTTGACACCATGTGGTACTCACAGTGCAAACACAAGCCCTTTTCCTAGATGACAATTCTGCCAAACAGTGTGTACTAAACAGGCAGATGTAGTTGAAAATAGTTGTCATCCAAGCCGTTTTTGGAATATGCTCCTTGTCCCAACCCCACATGTTTACTGTTATGAGAGGCTAGCTCTTCTTCCTAGACAACTATTGGTATTTCACTATCAACATATTGCAGAGTAATTATGGAAGGTGTACATGCCTGACATAAATGTCAAGAACAACACAAGCCCGAAACATCTAGCTCACAAATATATCCCTATCTTTAATTAGTAGACAATAATTGCTGAAAAAGTCACACCATAGCCTTAAGTAAAAAAATTTGCCAGGGGCCAAATTACGAAACTGTACCCTGCCTCCTTAAGTAGTGTTTGAACTTCGCATGATGAATTATGCAAGTATGAGATTGATTCGAGGACAGTTTAAAGCTATTCTTACTACTCAAAAAATTCGGAGAGGAAATGTGATAAGCAATGTAAGAAATTCTCAATAATTATTTCTAACAATGAAATGAAGGTTTGCAGCACAAATATGAAAATAAGCATTTGTCAGGGTAAATAATTCTCCCAATTTCATTCCACTAATAATTATCTCATCTCTTTTAGACAAAAAATAATTATATTCTGATGGAAAATGTGGATTTATTACAGAAATTTGCGTGATTGGACATCATTAGCCCCTGTGACAAATTCTGGCTTTCTAGGACTATTACTGTCTTGTTTGAATAACATAAATCGACCTTTCTTTGATTCCCAAGCGTGTTCAAAATAATATATATCTCTTCCTATTTTTTAAAACATAAACCGCAATAACATTGATATGCATAATAATAGTCTGGTGTGTACTTACCCCATTCAGGTTTCACGCATAAGTAACTCACGGTGAAAAAGGTGAAATAGTTATAACCTATTATGTATCCGTTGTTTTCACGTGACGTCACAAAACGTGTATACTTCTATATCCGCCATTTTGAGTCTCAATCTGATACTTAAAAACATTGTTCTTCCCACATAATTATCAAGGCAAGTCTCATATTGTGCTTAAGGATATAATAATACATCACATTCTGTAGAGCATGTTAACCACACGAGACCAAATGCTTGGCTTTCTAAATTTTTTTTTATGAAAAACATTGACCTTCATCTTTGTTATTCTTTCATAAACAAATAGATCAATCAATAAACAGGCGCCGGAACGAATAGATACACAAATAAGTAGAAACATGATATGATTTTCAACTGACATCGGCTGAAATCAATCATTTAGTTATAGTTCAAGTTATATATACATATTTACCAATTGTTAGTATATAATTTCATATTTCTAAAAGCATTTCAGTAATAATTGGTTTTCGCTAGGCAAATGTTTCGCTTTAATACGCTGAAGATGAAACTTCTTTGAACGGTTCTCGCTTACATTCAGTATCATCCTACATCCATCATCTCCACCACAAATATAATATTTAACCGTACTTACCATAATTCGTTTCTCAGCTGTCTTTGACACAAGCACGTTTTCGCAAAAAGTATTTGTTCATTAAAGTTTTGGCATAGATAGTTGCTGCGAACTTTTATTTCCGTAACTGTTATTGTATCCCGAACATAATGGTCCGAAAATACTCTTTCAATGTGTCAAGCTTAGGAACATCGTATCGTACAAAATATTTTTTAATAGAGACAATATTGTCTTTTTAAATAAAAAAAGCAACTGCAGTTATATTTTATAGCAATAAGCTGGATTACGGTTCAACTTCACTTTGCTGTCTATGATATAAATTAGGGAACTTAACAGTTTTATTTTTATTTTCGTGCTATAGTGGCACGTAATTTCAAGTATAATCCATGTATCACTTTGATTAAGTAAACATCATTATCTATAATTAAATCAGATTTTTATCTTGAATAAACGCATTACCGGATTTATGCATAAGCTAAACAAGCTACAGCTTAGGGCCCCAAAGTCTGAACTCAGTCTGAAGGCGACCCTCAAATTTATTTTATACCAAATATGGCCTCTTTAGCTTCCCATAGCTTAGGGCCTCGCTTTGTCTAAATCCGGCACTGAATATACGTGATAACTCCTGTTCATAAAGGTTTATTAGAGACCTAAAATGGCGGCGCAAGGTACGCGTACTTTGCATTGTGGGTATTTGCGTACACAATCGTGACGTCTGTGAAAACAACCCATACGTAGAATAGTTATAACCATGTACAACAAATAAAATCACTTATTACAGTACTTCAAAAGTTTTATTAGATGTAAAATAATTTATCAAGTGGGTTCCAAAGGTTCGCTGTGAAGCGAAGCTGGAGTGTCCTCTCCAGGGCGCAAGCCTGGGCAAGCTTATATGGAAAATCAGCTGTTGCCCATGCAACTGACTCCCCCTCTCCACGCAGCTGATGGATCCAAGGTAAAGGACAAGCCGATACGTCATGGCACCAGCGGCGTCGCAGGAGTTGCCGAGATGTCACTAAATGCATTGACAAGTCGCCTTAGGAACTCCGTCTCCTGATTTTCTGTTGGGGTTTACTCCCTTAGCCTTTCCCATGTAAGGGTATAGTCGCAAGGCAGCGAAGGTTTGAAATCAGAGTTTACCTTCTCCTAGATGGGCTACCACCCAAGGTTAACGGGCCCCATCTGCCCGAAGCATCTGGTTTTGATGCGCCAGAAACTCGCCTGCCATCCCTTCTCCAGTTAGTTTAAACAGGTTCCGCCGGGCTTAGTAGTTAAGCCACCCGTGAAGGCCTGGAGCTGGATTTGGTTGTCAGAGGCTCTCTCAGGCGCAGGACAGTGGTGGATTTCCAAGGGAAGTGGGTGCTTATCTCCCACAACCGCCCCCGGCGATAACAACCCTTGGAACCCACGCATCAGATGTCTGGGCCATGTGCATCGAATGGATGATGGACGGATCCCCAAAGACCTTCTCTACTCTAAGCTTGCCTCAGGCAGAAGATCAATAGGACGGCCACATCTTCGCTTCAAGGATGTCTGCAAGCAGGATATGAAAGCTCTTGGAATAGAGGTCAACACCTGGGAAGAGCTTGCCCTTGACAAGTCCAGCTGGCAACATGCTCTGTACACAGGTCTGATAGCCAGCGAGGAAAAGTTACGACAGCTCGCTGATGAGAAAAGATCTCAGAGGAAGAGGATGCAGTTCCAACCAAGACCTGATTCATACTTCAAGTGTAGCAACTGCAGCAAGGATTGCCACTCCCGTGTGGGACTTTATAGTCACAGAAGACGCTGCACAGCTACAAACTAGGACACTTTTCATGGGCGCATTTCCGTCGTCTCTCGAGACTAACGGAAGCCAACCAATTTATCAAGTATTCACGATATAGGCGAGTCAATTATATATCTGTTTAGGAATAATGAGATCCCCTGATATCACAACAGTAAAGACATCACATCTGAAGCCATTAAATTGACTTATATCACAACAGTGGAAGTATCACATCTAAAACCACGATTTCCTTTCAAAAACTATGTCTGTCTTATGTGAGGCAAATTTCTCTAAGTTATCCATTTGTATATGATTTCTGTATTTAAATCATGTATGAATATACATAATGTATTCGTGCGAGTATCACAAACAGGGATTCTAATGTTTGTGTTTTACTTTTCCCTTGGCTGACATACCATGAAAAATAGCTGTATAGGTTTTTGATGATGAAAACGTATCGTATGTCACTTTTCTTAATTATTCACTTCAGGTTCCTATTTCCATTTGGCCGTGATTTCGTGTCTACCAGAGACTGGAAAAGTTATTAAAATTGAAAACTAAAGCAAATTTGAGCAAAACGTTTTCATACTTACTCGAAAGCTTTTTTTTAAAAAAAAAATTCTGATTGCCATTTTGTGTGAAGAAATTATTGATACATCATATGTTGGTGTGCATATAATCAATTTTAAATAGAATTTACTGAGTAAACCAACAACAAAAGCCAGCCAATGTAAATAACTATTATTTTAGATCATTGTCTTGCGTGCTACATTGTTTAATCCCTTTCTCGATAGATTGCTTATTTTGAAATCACAAATCTTGCGTGAAATAGGTTGCCGCCATCTTGAAAAACACGCTCCATTCAATATGCATTTTGTACTTTCTAAGTTTAATACACGCACTCATTTGTAAAGCAAATTTGCTGCTTATTCAGCAATTATTCTGTCAGAAAGACTGATTATTTCAAACACTTGGGCCAATGCTTTAATCGGATACAATTTAAGTGTAAGTCAGAAAATGCCATATTGGCTATATTGGCCATGACATAGAATGGTCAGATTATTAACATTTTCAACCCCGTTTATCTGGTGAGAATCCTTCTGTGGATATGGGCAGTAAATTTTACCACGCAAACTGTACAGATTTTCCAAACAATGGACCACTTTCTTCAGAATGCACTGATGTAGCAAATTCGTAGTAAAATATCCTGTTCAAGATTTCTGAGATTCTGATCAACCGAAAAACTTATTTTCTAGAAAAATATATTTCTTCTTTAAATACGTTACCCAATCATATCACCTTAGGAGTACCACTAATACCTCACAAATCCATTCCTCCCAGATAAAACTGTTTAGCTAAAAAGAGCTAAAAGCTATCTGTCCTCCTGGGTGGCGATCTGTTGAATTCTAAAGGCTTATTGAAACTTAAGGTTAAGTAATTTGTGCTTTGAAAATAACATAGTCAAGCCAGAAATGTATTGAGCAAGTTCACTGATTAATTCTTTATTTCATCTCTGAACTCATAAAAGGGTAACGTTAAGCTCGAGTAGCATTTGACCGGGTCAATTTATCTGTATAGATAGCTATTTGTTAAGAGCACATTATGTCAGAATTTGTGCAGTGTGAATCACTTGTTCGAGTAAGAACCAATACAGTGAATTTTGGTTATGCATTAATTGTTTGGAAAGTGAATTTTGGTTATGCCTTAATTGAGTACATTTAATTTAGTAACTCTGTTGGATGAAAAGTGATTTTCTTTTGATTATATATCAATTGATTAAACATTATTATTATTTATTGAAAACGGGGCTCGTTGTTATTTATTTTTTCAATAATTTGCTCAGCTATCTGTAAAGTTCCATCTATCCGTCCACACTGGGCGATAACACCGTGTTAGATCATTCCCTAGCTAATGACACCGAATCAACTAAGGAGGGTTTTAATGTTTTAAATCACCTTTACAAGAATTTATCATTAAATTTTGACCCTCGTTGAATTCTGACCCAGTCTGGTCATTTTTCTATGACCTTTTTTAAATGTCCTGTTATATAACGACTAAGGTAAAGATTAAAATTTTGACCATCGTTGAATTCTGACCCTTTCGGTTCATTTTTCAAAGGCTTTAGTTGCATCAAAGTCAGAATTGAGGAGGAAAGTGACTGCGAAATTTAGACCTTCACAATATAATATGGACTATGTAGATGTATGTGGATTGTATCGGAACACCGAATGTATAGTTCCGATATCGAACCATAAGCTCCGCCCACTTACTGTTGCTGCTGTTCACAAGCTTATCGTGAAAATGGCAGATTCAGTAGCAACAGCTGCAGATTCGATGGATAATATACTCGACAATGTTTCTGACACTTACCTACCTGATAGCAAAATTATTTCAGACCTTGCGTTATAGAAAGACTTGAACGACTATACACATGTATATGTTAATGAAAGTTGCAGCACCTTGATCCGATCTAATATGAAGAACAAACATCATGACAAACTTGATGACATTTTGTTAAAAGAGGTTAAAATAGCAAAATCTCTCTGTTCTTGAAAACTTATGCATACTTATTAATTATCAAAATTTCTTGTATGGTTTCGTTTTTTAAAAAACTTAAAATAAAGCTTTCGTGATGTGTTTGCACTCGTTATATATATATATATATATATATATATATATATATATATATATATATATATATATATATATATATATATATATATATATATATATATATATATATATATATATATATATATATATATATCGTTTACGCGTATAATTATCTTATAGGAATACAAGTTCTTTTTAAATCTATAATTAATAACTTAATCACGTTTAGGAAAACAAGTATTGATATTGCAATAAATAAATAAACAATTTATACAAAGTTGCCTGAGTGATTCAAGGGAATATTTTACGCTCTTTACGCCGCGTTAACGTGTATCATCAGTTGGATGGATCAAACATTTTGTGAGATATCATTAATAAACCAGTAATTGGAATTGCATCAGATCCATTACAACAATCAATATTATTAAACCATTAAAAAGAAGAAAATAATAATGACACATGGAAACAAGGGATATATTTGCATCCGCTTTTACCTGTGTTCCCCAATTAGTGTGGCTCATTTTGTGTTACTGCATTGATGTTATAACATATTGCAGGTGTTATAAAACAGTAATTTGCAAGAGATCAATTTTACTTTCGTCAGGTCGACAAACATTTAAATAAATAGCATGACATAGCTTGCTGTTTTTCTTGTCTCAAGACATACGAAATATTTTATTACAGTTTGACCTCTTTATAGTGTCAAAATATTTCGTAGAAACCTTCCATTATTAAAAATAGTATTAAAGCTAATTAAATTTAACATTTTGAAATAATTGATGTAAAAATCCAATTTTTAAATTATAGAGAAGTGTTTTGTTAGGTGGATATCAGCCATATTGCTCAAAGTTGACAATTTTAAGAAAATCAGCACTGTAGAAGCATGATGCATGATTTCAATATTTCAATTTTTTTTTTAAACCAAGGTGACATAAAGACACAAATTAACAACACTTATACATACATTTTCTCTGTTGCATGTAAATTATTATTCAAATATAATATACAATTCGACATGACATTCAAATAGCATAAAATTGTATTCAATATTTTCAGAAGCACAACAAATTGTATCATTATTTAAAAACCGTTGTGTGTATTTATATATGGAATATTATTAAAAATAATGTACCACTTCTGAAGCAGGCATTTTTCCAAGCCGATATTTAGTTTGGGAATAATTTTAAGACTAAGAAAATGTCCAAATGAATTTGTTCATAATAATGACAATCTGCATCGCATGTTCCCGATGCACAGAACTGAACCATTTTTTTCGGATAAATTTTCAATGATTTTTCTGCCTAGTCTGTCAGATTCCTTTATAATGTAATAAGAAAGGAACCGAGATTGGTCTGTGTTTGTGAAGAAAAAACAAACGTTGCTGATAGCAACGCGTTACTACACAGTGAAATGCTATCTTTGATTGGTCAATGTGCCCAGTTTGATCGACAGTACATAATGATCCATTGTAATGTTTGGGTTTTGTAAATGAAAGAGGAAAAGATCTGTTTGTACAGACATGTTTATTCTTCAGCATATATGAACCCTATATATCAGTCTTATCTCTGATCTCTAAGTCTCTAAGCCGCCGATTCAGCAGTGGGCAAGTCTATTTTACAATATAGCACTGCTTCTTGAACACTACATCCCCCTTTTCTTTCAAACTTACAATTTACGTGTTAAATTTGAAAATCAGTTTAAGATAAGATAAGATAAGAATTCTTTATTTCAGACTGCATAGTCCATACATCTAAATTAAAATACTGATATAGAGTAAAACATTGTAAACATAAAAGAACATATATATACATATATATATATATATATATATATATATATATATATATATATATATATATATATATATATATATATATATATATATATATATATATATATATATATATATATATATATATATATATATATATATTCATATACACACACAAACATATACACATACACACATACATACATATATATACACATACATACATACATACATACATACATACATACATACATACATACATACATACATACATACATACATACATACATACATACATACATACATACATACATACATACATACATACACATATACATATATATACATATACACACACACACACATATATATATATATATATACATACACATGCACACATACATATACATATACACTAAAACATATATACATATCATATGTACAAGTATTCAGATACATTTACAACAATTATTTGCGCCATGCATTGTTAAAAAATGAAATTTAAGTGACACATTTAAATAGTAATTGGTTCCATCTACCAACAATGTGAGAATTTAAATTAATGTCATATTTCCAAAGTGATTTCAACATACTATTCAACTCACTATTAGAAAGTCTTATTATCATTGAATATACATACTTTCTCATTACTTCCTCAAAACTGAATACATTATAATTAACAAACATGTTGGAGGCACTGTTCCATCTAGAAAGACCTAATACAAAGCGAAGACTATTATTATAACCAATTACTAGTTTTCTTTTCACATTTTCACTAAAGTTTGTCCACAGTGGAGCACAATACATAGTGCAGCAATAAGATTTGAATAATCTAATTTTGATACTCAATGAACAAGGCTTAAATTTGCGTAGAAGCATGTTTGTTCGAGTACACAAATATCGATAATATCTCATTTGTTTCGATCTGATCTTAATGACAATAATACAGTTTCTAACAACATAAATTAAAAGAGCAAACATTCATGAGTATAATCAATCTGAGTCTTAATTTTTATGATACTGTGCAAAATGGCCAACGTAGAATTGGGTACAGTAGGTTTACAGTTCTCACGGTCACGTCCTAATAATGTTCTGGGTTTTTACTGATAGTAGAGTTCAGGTTGTTCAACTAAATTGCCATTTGATGAGATACAGATGTTACTGTTATTAACTCTACATCTACAGAACAGGTTACAGCTACAACATACTACACTAGTTATAAGTAAAACATTGTAAGTCGCATAACGCATGTTGTAAAGCTTCTAAAAGTTTTGCAACCTTTTGCACACACATAATCCTTCAGGTAGTCTGGTGGTTTTCTGACTTGTGATAATCTGTTATATCGTATAGTATGTCTTATCGTTGGATGGTGGAATATGGGGAGAATTCTTTACTGTCTTGAAAAATGAAGAATTTCTAGTGATTTGATGGTCTTCACGTTATTATCATTGATCATGTTTTGCTGATGGAGTTGCAACTTGTCTAACTTTTCTTGCTTTGGCTAGAACACTGTCTCCAAATTTGAAATCTGACTTCGCTGTTCGAGTTTGATTTGCATAGCTCTTCATCCTTTCCTTTGTGTCAGTATCTGTTTTCCTAGTTTTGTTGTCGTCTAATTTGATTTGTACATTTGGGAGTTTAGTTCTCACTTTCATCCAAGTAGCATCTTGGAACAAGATTTGTTGGTGGTTGCTCTGTAATTGCGTAAAAAAGTTCTACGATTTTTTGTTTCCAACTTTTATGCTCTGCATTATCTGCTTTAATCGCTTTTCCGATTGTGCTCTTAAACCTTTATGCTTTACCATTGGCTCCAGACCATAAAGGTGTGATTTTCCTATGCTTAAACTCCATGTAGTCTGCAAAGTTTGTAAACTCTTGTCCATTGAATGGAGGTCTATTATCCGTTTTGACAACTTCTGATAATCCGAACATTGAAAATATCTTGTCAAGTTGCTGGATGATATTTGTTGCAGCTGTTGAGTTTATAAGTTGAACGACTTGATACCTTGAGTAGTCATCGACAACTGCCATTAAGTATACGCCAGATGGAAAGAGGGCCGCTTACATCATTGCTAATTTGACATAGATAGTTGTCCGGTAGAGCTGTCATTTTAAGCGGCTCCGTCATTTGCTTTGGCGTTGCAAGGCAACGGTAAACAACTTTGACAGAAATCCCGTGCATGTTTGTCAATACTATAAAACCATACTTTCTCACGAAGAAATTATTTTATCTTAACTATGACCTATTGGCCTCTGTATGCTAGCTCTATCATTCTGTTTTGTAGCCCTTCTGTTATTACTAGTTTCTTGTCACAAAAGAAGACAACACCATTAGTAACTGGAACAATCTTGAGCCTATGTATGAAGCTTTGAACATGTTTCCAAGGTTTTGTTTCGTTCGACAATAGTGGATTTGGAGCAAAGATTGGATCGATAATTGTTGGAAATCCAACCATAGCTAATGACATTTCACCTTTGGCTATATACCCTAGTAATCTATAAAAGCTCTAATAGACATAGCATACTCCTACAGTAATAAGTGGCAATTCGAGAGCTAATTGTCAGAACGTCATACACTGTCATTTTCGTCCCCAATACAAGAATTATGTCATTACAAAGTTGTATCTTGGACCGTCATATTTGCCGGTTACAGTTTCTGCAACACACCTGGGACACAGGTTTAACTCAAAGCTGACGTCGCATGACGCAATAAATACTCGATGCATGCAAGAAAGGAAAACAAAATATTGTCATACTCTGTTTGCTACTGGCATTGAACCGAATGGTTTAAATCCTTTGGTTGCGACAAATGTAATCGAAAAGGTAATTTTCCCTTCCATGTTTTATGGAAGTGAATTATGGTGCAATATTTTAAAAAGTGACCTCTCTTCATTGGATAAAACTCTGAGGTATTTTGACAAACATTTACAAGGCTTCCCAATACATACAAGATCAGAGATCGCTCTAAGTATGTTAGGATGGACATCAGCGCAGTCCGAAATTGATAGAAGAAAATTGATATTTTTACACAGACTGTGTTTGATGCCCAATAACGTACAAACTAAACGTTTGTTTAATGTTGCGTTATTTCATTCTATTTTGAGCGGATGCTTGTAAAGCAAAGGGCTAATAAAATCTATATTATACATTAAAAATTTTTGACTTGCTTTGGTACCTAACTGATTATTTTCAGTATTCCGAAATTTCAGATAACAAAATTGGAAAGAAATTTTAAGGTAAAAAATTCCTGGTCTTGAAAATAGCCTCTGGAGAGTTCGTTTGTGTAATCAAGCAGATTTTGATAGATTCTCTTCGATACACGAATCCTTGCTGTTGACACCACTTGGCCTGTACCAGGATATATTGCTAGTATTGACTTGTTAGTGACACCCTGTTTTCCTAAATTGTTTCCTCTTTTTGTGTTATTGTTCCCTTTCTCTTATTATGAATTAGGTGTTTAATTTCGCAGGGTTACTCTTTCTTTTGCTTTGTCAAATTTTTGGGTTTTCTCTCTTTCCTTGCTAGTACTTACATGGGTTGAGTTTCTAACCTCCTATCGTAAACTTACGATTGTACTCTCTTCTCCGAAAGTATATGCCCTGCGGCCGATTTCCACTCCTTTATTTTAGTTTTATTGTTTTTATTTCGCGAAATGACTTTGCCAAAGTCTCCTTCCTGTGTTGTGCATTATTCGTTTGTTTGTTGTTCTGTAAGTTTATGCTATGTTAGGACGGGTTACGTCATATCTTTTGAGTTTTCTTCCTTATCTGGTTCTCCTTGTTTCTAATATGGTTTTGTTTCGTTTGGGCTTTTTGTGTTTTTCTTTCTTTTTGTAGCGTTGTTGTGTGCATTATTTGGTTTTATTTGAAAGCACTTTGGTGCTAGTTTGGGTTGGGTGAAGGAATTTGTGCTTTCTGGTATTTAGGCATCTTTTCAGGGGGTCATTTTATTTTTTATTTTTAATTAGGTTTTAATTGATTGACGCCTTGGCGCCAGGTTGTGGTCTCTGTTGGGTTCTTGTGATGTTCATTCCTCCAATCTCCATACTGCCTCGTTCCCGTCCCCATGGACTTAATACCAGTCACTACGGTCGAAGATGCGGGGATTCCGGTCTGTATACCTGGCTTCCTGTGGTGTCCATCCTTCTTCCATGGTGAGGGGTTGACACTGGTTATTAATTAGTATTCATAAGATTGAAGGTAGGAGAGACTTGAGTAGGTAGTGTTTTGTATCAACTAGTGTGTTCTATCTGTATTAGAGATACAATTTGTGTGCATGTATATATATATATATATATATATATATATATATATATATATATATATATATATATATATATATATATATATATATATATATATATATATATATACATATATATATATATATATATATATATATATATATATATATATATATATATATATATATATATATATATATATATATATATATATATATATATATATATATATATATATATATGTGTGTGTGTGTGTGTGTGTGTGTGTGTGTGTCTTGTGATAAAGCGGGTTATCCAGTCAGGGTCAATTTATTATTTACTTGACATTTTTTGGGTGCATTTTTCTCCTTTAAGCACCATGAGCCTTATCGTCCTTTGGTTTGTTCATTCACCCTTTTTGGTCTTTTTTTTTGGATTAAGGGTTCCTGGTGGCCCCTCTATATCTCAGTGTTCTCTTTGTTTGCCCGTTCATTTAAGCTTTTCGCTTCTTTGGAGTCATTTTTATTCCTATTTGTACAGGGTTTTTTGTTGCCCTATATCTATGCTTGACCTTCTTTTATTATTGGATTTCATATGAAAATTATTTCTCTACCGCTGGTTCCCCTCTGGGTGCCTGCATATTTAGGCTTTTACTTTGGTAGATTTTATTTTATTTTATTTTCATTATAGTAGTTTTTGCTGTGTTTTAGCTGTTTTAGCTATACTTTATTACGGCCTAATTTTTGTGGTTTTGGGTTGTTATCATTTCTGGTTTCTCGATTAAGTTTTTTTGTGGTCTTTTTATGTCTGGTTACCGTATTTATGTGTGTAGTTTGTTTTGTATGTATTGTATGTAGTGTTCTTAAGCAATGTTAATTGGTCTTGTATATCGGTGTGTACGGTAGTTGGGTTCTTTGGCGATATGCTAATTAGTTATTTGTCAGTGCCTGCTGTAGGGGGTGGGTCGGTGGCGGCGTGTTTTCTCCCTCTCTCGGTGTGGGGAGATATGGCTCAGTCAAATTAGTGGTCTGTTTCCCTTCTATTTAACACGGCATTTGATTTCCCTCTATGCAGCTTACTTTGTCATGCAGTGTACATCTATCTTCTGCAAATAAGATATTGAAACTTGCAATGTATGCGGCTGAATTACACTTTTGTAATTGATATACTTTTGGAATTTGTATTCAATTCTTTATATTGGTACTGATTTATTGATTGTTTTCAGATGATTTATTGTTATGTCATGCAATCTTGTAGGGAAGGAAAAAAAGCTGATGATGATATTGATGATGATTAAAGTAGCCATCTTAAACCCTTCAATAGCTCTAGGTACAGGTATCACGTTACCGATTATACAGACCCAGGTGAGTAGTATGATAGAGTGGTAGTTCTAAACCACTTTTTTTTTTAAAGAGGTGGTCACTTTAAAGGTCACCGGCCACTATCCAACATTTTTGTGTTTACATCATATTTGCATTACGTGATTAATAGTGGTTATACTCGCACAAAAAGAGCCAAAAATTATAAAGTGTAAAGAAGAATAATAATTTAATTACTCGAGAAAGACATACACAACACAGTTACTACCCATTAGCTATGATTTCCCAACTATAGAGGACGCCAGCCGGAAATGACGTACATTTATCCCCACAAAACGAAGTACATACTTCTTGCTGTGGAAAAATAAAACATTATAAACTATGGAAAGGAAACATTTAGATGAAACTACTGAAAACTAATCTACTGTTCAACCTTATATCGATATGCGTGCGCGACGGACTAGATTATGTTGCTTTCAAAACTGTTCCATTGTTTCAATTCATTTTAAAAAAATCACGTTAATACAGGTAAAAAAAAAGAATCAAAGTTGGCTTCTCTATGTCAACCGATTTTATTTTTAAAAAAATGGAAAATCGGCACTCTTAAAGGAATCCAAATGAACCAAACTTGACTTCCTTATGTCGGTCGGCCAACTTCATAAGAAAAATTAGCACATTTATAAGATACCAAAGGCAGTTTTCGGAGCTGTTTGCTTTGTAATAAAATAGCCTTTTTATTTGAATTCCTGTCGGAAAGTTTAAGAAAAGAGTTTACTGCTCGCTCAAAGTTGTGTTTATCCATCATCCGGGCTTGTATTAGTTTCCCAGATGTAATCATAATTTATAGTTTGCAGGGCAAATAATATACACAGCAATAACATGCTTTAATAACACTTTTGTAATCCATATTAGCGAAAAGATTATCATATGCACTCACAGTGGGTGTATTTTAAAATAATGATTTTTATTTGCGGGATACCCTCGAACGGTCGAATGGTTAACCTGGATACAAATCAATCTTGGTCAGTTTGCACATTGTAACGTCATGCGTGAATGGCAGGTATTTTCAAGCAATCGAATGATATTTTCGTCTCTTTTGTGATTTTGTTATTTTGACGTAAGCGATACAGTAAGGATGCATACGCAAACCGGTATCCACTACATACACGGAGTTCTTGGGTATATTTTTTTTTTTAAAAAATTATTTTTTTTTCAAATAAGTGTATGTTTATAATTTTTGTATCTTGCAAGGGGAGGGAGGGGGAACAAATTAAACACAAAATTATTCCTTTCTTATTTGCATGGAATAATGAACAAATATGTTTGACGATATTGACTAGTAATGACAAGCTTTTAATTTACGCGTGCGCACACTAAGACAACTTGAAAATTAAAAAACAAACAATAAAATTAACTGGTAAGAGCTTCATATTACAACAACATTGACTCAATGCCCAACATTATTCTCTCTCTCTCTCTCTCTCTCTCTCTCTCTCTCTCTCTCTCTCTCTCTCTCTCTCTCTCTCTCTCTCTCTCTCTCTCTCTCTCTCTCTCTTGTAACTAAGTGTGTATTATATGCAACAGTGTTACAACGTGAAGTAAATTTATTTAAATTTATTAAAATAAATTTATTTTAATATCTCATGTACACTACCCTTAGAAAAATGTATACATATTCTGTAGATTATTATCTCTTTTATTGTTTAATAAATGAATATTGATAATTTGACCGGAAGACTTAAATTGAGAATGTCGTTGTGCAGATGCATATATTTGTAGCATAAAAAAAATATATATAAAAATTTTAATTAGAACAAGCACGATATGTCTACTTGTGTTTTCTCTCATATATATGTATGGTGCAAAGCATGATTATTTACTTTGAAAAACTATCAATTTCGTTTAAATTTAGATTTTTTTCCCAAAACCTGTTAATAAAACGTATTTTTTTATAGTATCTACTTGTTGCTTAAAAAAAATTGTTTAAACTATGTTAAGTTGCGCCGAATGGTCTTTCGAGTTGAGCCGAATAGTCTTGGGCCAAATTGATTGTAATCCGGCATTAATGATATTACTTTCCCATCCCCTTACCCTTTTCTATCTTACAGCTTGAATTCACTTTTTTTCTGGTAAGCGGGGTCTTAAGGAAAAAGAAAGAATCCTTTTCCGATCATCACTCTTTTGGTAGCATCGATATGCAACACAGTACATCATATTTGTTGTGCAAAAGCACTATCGTAAGATATAGCAAATAGACATTTACATTGGGAAATTAAACACTTGAATGGCTAGGTTGAATAGAAGGGATAAATGTACGTCATATCCGTGTTTGGCTACGGAGATTGCCGAATTATTTTTTCGTCTACAAAAGTGGATTTTAAAGTCTAATTAAGCATTTATATGGCAGGGAAACATAGTAAATGCGTTTTGTTTATGACTATAATAATATTACACGTTTGTACAATATAGGTGGCCGATGACCTTTAACGCAAAGAAAAGTATTTTCTGTGGATGCATCCATACGCATAAAAAATGAGGTGGTTCTAAACCACTTTTTAAGAGGTGGTCACTTTAATGCATAGAAACTTATTTTCTGTGGATGCATCCATACCCAGTAAAAAAAATGGAGTGGTTTTGGATCACATTTTCAGTGGTGCGTTTAAGCTGATGGATGATTATGGGCCATGAGATGAAAGGTATCCAAAAGTAAGAAAAGCAAAAACGAAAGTTTTGGCTCAGTGTGAGTAAAAGTGTTAGATGCTACAGTCATGATTTGAATTATATCCCAGAGATGATATGTTATAAATTTGACATAGGTGAGTAAAAGGTGCTAGCAGGTTATGCTAAAATTATATTGGAGGCATTATTGCCTCATGCGCTCAGTTCCTCAGAGGTGTCAACTCTGCCGTCGGAATCCACGGATTAAAGATGTCAGGATAATCCAACCATTTGACGAGAGATTTTTAACCTTTGGTTGAAAAGACGTTTTCGACCCTGAACACGTCTTGGTTGTTTTCATGTCCTTCTTGCATCTTTAAGCGTGTACGTGACCGGCATTGTTTTCTTGACTGTATCAACCACAAAGACTTCTTCAGTCCATTTGGGTGCGTATACTTTTTTAATGTGCTTTTTTTTCTTCTGATTCTCACGCAGTCATCTTCCCTTAAATTTATGTTTAAAAAAGCGTTTGTGACTTCCTAGTTTCGATCACAGTCACCCTATGGGGGTTATTGATGAAGCTTCTGCTGGAGACATTGTAATGCTTCGATGCCATGCATGATTGCACTGGTCAACGATCTCGGGTAAAAAAAAATTAAAGTAACTGTTGAGGTTTCGCTTGTGAATCTTTTCCACATGCGAGTTTTTAGAATCTCTTACGTGTAGTTTCGGGATACTGAAGTCCTCTTCCAACACCGAGTAATCCTGTACGAAGAGTTCCAACAATATCAACTAATAGTGATACGATAAATCCTCTTTGTTTTGAAAGTTCTGACGCAGACAGTTTGAGAACAAGTCTTTAGTGAACCGTAACATAGTTCGTCACAGTGGTGGACTGTCTGCGATTCAGCATAATCTTATCAGGTCCCGTTAATGGTACCTAAGTTTAATGGATATCGGTCTCTTATACTGAGCTGCCTAGCAATATTTTTTTTTTCTTCTATGGTAACTGGTACGTACGACTTTATTGTTTTATTATATATTATATCAGATATTATTTTTGTACGTCCCATGTTACCATAGTCCACAGATGCGGTGATCAATACCGTTTCCCATGACTGCTTCTTGTTTTGCTCCGGTGACAGCTCCTGAAACTGCAGAAAGACTCAGTGAAGCAACACCGAGCTTAATAATTTAGTTACCAATGTTATGATAAATGGGACTGTAACGCTGGCAATATAACCCCATGAGATGTTGTTTTATCCAGTCTTTTTAGCAGCTCACTTTTTGCTCTGGAAACTTCTTAACTGACTGCGTTGCTGAGGCATTTTGATATATAATATTTATTACACAGTCGATCGTTGTCTACACAATGACGTTTATGTTTCCATTAAGCACATCCAAGGTCGTAAATTGATCGGATGTCCTTAACGCATAACAGACATAATCCACACCAAGATTAGCAATAGTCCACCTGATCTCGATTTCGGCTGGGGAATCTTTGAGACGTTCTTAATGTGTTTAGACACATCGAAATAAAGAATGGAATACAACGCGGCGAATTCATCCAGCAACATCTGCGTACCAATAGATGTATCTTGGTATTTTTGCGAGGCCTCCATGAGTATCAGGTGATTACGTGAATAATTTCTCGTGGCTGCAGAAAAATTACACTCTAATTCTCGTTCTGAATAGTATCTGGAATTCGTGCGAACATGAATACGAGATGAACTTAAATGATCGAATATGTGTTTGTTTCCAGTTTGATTTTCACGTCGTGCCGCTAACTAAAGAGGCCACAAGCACATGCCTGGGAAGCTCGGTACCTCACTACCTTGATTTGTGGCCATTCTCCCCGAAGTAGTCACCTATGCTTGAGCGAATTGATGCATGTGAATTCGGTTTTGTTCAAAGTAAATGCTTTTAGTAAATCGAGCCAAGTAGCTTCTATTCGAGCATGTCAACAGCCGAGGGTGTGATTTTAGACTTTAACGGCGTGATCCATGTGATAGTGAACTGACCGTCTTCTGCATCTCCAGCTACACCCGTTCGTTCTGTACATGTACTTCATTGGAGAAACTCTTTCTAAGATCAGCGTATGTTTTACCCCTCTGAAGATGGTGCGGCTATCATAACATATTCCACAAATGATCAGAGGAAGTAATAATAAGATTTCTAGACTGGAATCGGTGAGATATCGACGTGCAATGAATCCCACATCGTATTTACCATGTCGTGCAAAGGCAAAATCATCTCTGAAATTTCCTCCTTTGAGAGAATCGGCTTAACCAACACCAGTCACTATGAGCATATCAGCTGTGGTTACAAATTCTGTACATTTGACAGCACCAGTATTGGTATCTTTGGACTACCACATGTTGGCCACACACGATCGCATATAATATTGCTGAACATCATTAAATTCAGGATCGCGCTAGCTTGTGGTAAATTGCCATATATTTTCCACAGTCTGTTTATTCAGCTGTTTTGTGTTGATTTAAATTACCTTCAATCATTGTTCTGCAGCGTGGCCTGAACCTTAGCGGTATAATGGTCTCCTCCAATCAGGGGCTGTATCTTTCCTCGAATCTCCAGAAACACTTTGTAAGAATTTAGTACACATCATCGTCAGGTGTTTCCATTTTTCTGTGCGCGCTCGCGTTGAGATTAATGATATTGGTATCCTGATATTCCACGTACTCATATTCGTGAAATCCTCGACAAGAGTATCATCGTTCAGCCTTTATTAGTCGGTAGTAAATCTCGAGTCCTTTTGTGTATACTAATGGTATTGTGATAAAGTCACGCCAGGTATAAAAATCGCACAGTGATAAAATCTCACTGTCCTACAACAATTGTCTACTGTCTCACAAAAAACTTTTTTAATCCATAACCTGACATCATGTAACCATGTTCAGTAGAGATATATCTTATTCTCTATATCCTGTAAAATCTTTCTAGTTCACCAATCACAGGAAGGCAGAAACAGTGTGTGTAGGTTCACTAACTGCTGATGACTTACGTGTATAGGGTTTTTGTTTCTTTCAGATAGACCCTTGCCTAATGGTGGCAGGGATAAGCCCATTTGTCGATCATTTTTTTTTAATGAGTGTAGGTGAAGGCGGTGACGGCAACGTCGCTGTGGGAAACCAACACGGTTGCATTTGTTTGTGCTTTATCTCTTACTTGATTGGGTAATATAATTCCAAACAAACTTCGTTTGGTTGATGATGGAAACGTCACTGTGTGCTTGTCTCTGCTTGTAATTTTGATACAGAGAGAGATGGGAGTGCAATTGACACCATTGTGAAGTCTGAGTATTGTGCTGACATGCGACTTAAGATCAGTATGGATTTTAATCAGGTTTTAAAATCGACGCAGAGGATGAATCTCCAGGATCTAAAAGTTTTTTCCTCATACTTTTGTTCTTTTCAAAGCCTTTTTAAAGTCCGTTGTACTCGGTCTCGAGTCGTTTTGAGATACTCCTCTATCTCTTTAGCTTGATATAGTTTGATGTCAGTGTGTCCCACGCGGCCTTGCTCTGATCCTATCGCTGTTCCTCGATAACCGTCAGTTTTTCCAGGAGCCAGATTTGCTGAGTAGCACCAATGTTCCGCTGTTTGGCTAATGCCTCTATGAGGGATGTGAGAAACTACTGGGCGACATCACACTGAAACACCTGCCGACCCACTTTTTCCTCGATGTCCTTTTGACGTAATTTCCCCCCGTTGCTCGACAGATGTTTTGAGCACGTCTTTACGCTGACGCTTCCTGGTGATCTTTACAAACGATATGGTGTTATACTGTCGAAAATACAAAATGTTACGTTGGAAAGTAAAATTCATCAAAACAATTTTGATATCGTTCAGGGAGAGTTTCAGGACTGCGATGAGTACATGGAAGCTCTTGCCAATGAGATACTTTAAGAAAAGGGATACTATTATAATATTAAAGAACTACAGTATGAGGTAATAAAATATATTATCAATGGAAGTGACATATTTTCCGTCATTCAAACGGGATATGGTAAAATGAGGTTTTTGTTGTTATCACGTGACTATTTGACTTTGATGTTTATGCATATTGGCCGAGAGATTTGGTTAGTCGTGTGACTTGCAATAAAAATGGTGCGAACGAGGTCAAAATTCATCAACGCTGTAGTTTTGTCTCGTCTGACAACGGATCAAAAACAAAATCGTTGTTATGCTTGTAATTACTGAGAGAAATAAATAAATTCCATATCGATTTTATGTGAGTATGAGTCAATGTTAAGTCACTTAAATTTGCTAGACCTGATAGTAGGCGAGTACCCTATGTCGACACCCAAGCATAAAAAACAACTATCAAAAATGGGGTGTCAATGGTCAGAGAAAACTCGGATTACGTTAAAAGCTGACCCGGCCGGGTCAGAATTCAGCGGGGTCAAAATTTAAAACTTCATCGGCACGAGATGCAGCTGAAACTGATCGCATCATGTAAGAATGATCAATCCGGTTCTCGCTAGCTTAAACATGCAGAGGTTAGTTGAATTATTAACCAGTTTTATAACGCTGTTTAGTTCTTTCTGCTGGTGCTCAAACTATTAATTTTGGGTAACATATTTAGAAAAGAGAGTGACAATATTTATGTGTAGGAGTTAAATATTGCAAATCATAAACATATATGGATGGTTTCATTTTTTCCCCATCATCACCAGTTGAAGATATTTTACACTATAAAGAAAGATGTGTAAAAGGGGAGTGTAATGCTGCAATAAATGGACCAAATAAAGATATTTATTTTCATGGGGTAGAAAAACTTTTACATCAAATAACATTTAAAAATACTCCATTGCTTGACCTGATATGATTGCTAATGGTTTTTTTACACATTTATGAAATTACAGTCTTAAAAACAAGTTATATCCTGAAAATGAAATTATTGTTGCCATGTTTGAGGCTTTACTCCTAGCAAATGTATTGAATGATTGAACTTACATTTTTGCAAAAAGATATTAGGAGTGAAGAAGTCAACACAAAATGATTTTTATTTATGGGCAGCTAATTAGTACGACAATGATAGTAAATGGAGTTATTACATTCTGAAGTATTGGTTTATAATATAAGACATAGCTGGAGCAATTATATAAAATATATACAGAACTAATGATGTTGAACGATGTAGAAGCCGTATCGAACAACATAAATTGGGCATATATAGTTAGAGATTTTATTGCTAAAATTAGGATTCTATGAAATTTTGGTTAAACAAGAAGTCGATAATATTGGAATAATATTGAAGTTTTTAAAAGGATGGTTATCGAATAATTGTATACAAAGTTGAATGGATCTATCGCCTTTTTAAATATAGTCAGGCATAATTTTATGTAAATATCGCAAATTTCCAAATTTCAAAACTTACCTTGACAGCATCTTTTCTGTGAAAAAATGGCATTGCAAAAGTTAAAGTATATTCGAGCAGACTGGAAGCTTAATATGCCATATGGACGAGACCGTATAATTCAGTTCATGATAGACATTGTTCAGTTTTTAACATACTTTACTATAAACATCATTTGTTTTTATCCTTATTGTACTTTTGTACTTTATGCTTACTGTATAAAGGCTTAACAGCAAATATATATATATATATATATATATATATATATATATATATATATATATATATATATATATATATATATATAAAGAGAGAGAGAGACATTTTATTTGTAAAAATAACTTAGTGTATTTAGATATCTTGTCAATTCAGTTAATTGAACAAATGTGTCCAGAACTTATCGGGTATCTAAATATTTACTTGACCTTTGATACTTATAGTTAACGGGGAATACACTATACCGCACAAAATTCAAGAAAACTTTAAGATCGGGCTATAAAGTCCATGTACCGGTATCATAGTCGCACATGACGGTGATGCGGAAAAACTATAATGTTTAACGACTAATTTTAACTCTTCGGCTGGAGAGGGCAGGAATTTTAAATATTCAGGGCCTGCAGTAGACAGGTTCCATCTTACCTCGGACAAGACGGAATGATTAAAAGACAAGGCTTTATACGAGTTGCCTTTTCTTTATATTTACCTTTCTCTTTTGCTAATTATTGTGACTTTCGTACATTAATCAATCTATTCCGTTACCATGTATTCAGTGCTCAGAATTAATTAACATTTTTGTGGCAACTCATCGGTTTCTGCTAATCGATCGATGATAGAATAATCAGTTTCTGCTAATCGATTGATGATCAATGATCGAATACATTTCGAAGAATTTGTCTACGTAATATCTTGCAAACAAAAAAAAATCTGCATAATTTTAAAAGCGTGAAGTCCTAAATATAAAAAAATGGTAAAGTATTCGATTTCGACCAAAATTTACCTCAGAATTGCTATTCCATTCATTTTTCGGTTCACCAAAAGTGACGTCTGCTTATCGAGAAATTGCAACAGCACGGTGTTTATATATCGCATATAAAATAATCTTATATGTTACACAAACTTGCGGTCTCTAACTAATGGGATATTTTTATAGTGGCAGAAGCAAATATGCAATGAATTTTAATAACAAGATGCATATCAAGCGATATTGTTCCAGTTATTGCAGAAAAGCTTGCTGAGAAAAGTCATGCAGATAAACGTGTTACATAAGAAAGATGCACAAATAAGCAAGTGACTTGCTCGCAAAAAACTTGAAAATATATGTCATTGTAACTTCCTCTCTGACTATTTAATTGAGTATATTTGTCTTAATAGAACAAAGACTTCGGTACCCGTATCTGTATTTGTTGTTGCTCTGTTGCTGTTAATTGTTCAAACTTATGACTGATATTGTCTTATCTTTTTCTTCAGTAATGTAATATTTTCAACTTGTAATACTTTAAACACTATAATTTACAAATAAAAATAATTTTCAGAGTATCGTCTGTTTGGAATAGACAAGCGAGCAATTTGTTACGCCCTCCATACAATTAAAATCTAATTAGAGAATCCAGTTGGGAAGAAAGTGTTAATGGTTCCCACGAAAAAGTGAAAATTGCCAGCTAAGTATATCTGGATATTTAAATTGTTTAAACTAATGAACCTCCCCAATGGACATCAATATTTATAATCCGGGGGCACTGCTTTTTGTTCAACAATCATTTGAAACTGTGGTTTATAATCTATCTATCTCTCTCATTTTCATTGTATTTGTTCAGGTTCTTGCTGTGTATACTGATCATTCTATTCCATGTTACTGAGCACTGAGCGGATATAACGATTTTTGATGCGCGTCTGCTTGTTTCTCCGTCTTTATACGGGAGCCTGGGTGGTTCACTAGTTAAATCGTGACCGAAAGGGTGTGTTCGGTTTTCGTCATCAGATCTCCCAAGATCGCCTATTGCAGTGTGCCTTTAAGTAAAGCACGTAATTTACTAATCTTCTCTTTGCATGATATGCTTGAAATCACGATAATTTTGTGTTATTAAGTTTTAGCGAATCTTGCTTTTGGTATTTTAGGGCATAATATGTTTTATTAAAATTCACCGAGTAGTGAAATAAAATTTTGGGTGTGAGTTTACCATACCAAATGTAAATCGGGATGTGCGTGCATGGTGCGCTATGTCAATGTCAAAAACCGTGTGTTCGTTTATGTCAACACGAGGTTTATCAAATGACACACCACGCGAATTGTTGCCAAGAACGAGAGATGTTAAACTCTACAGTTATAGAAAAGACATCATGGCATCTATTTAAATTCACATTCACAAGTTTATATTTCAACTTGTTGATTTAATATGAGGTTGCGCTTATGAAAAAGTGGTTACAACACGTTATCAAACTGTTCAGGACGACGTCGGAGTTCCGTGATATAGTTAAAGTTTTATCATATTATTTTAGCAAACATAACATTTTAAGAGAAGATTAATGTTTGTCGGCCAAATTCTGTCAAATCTTGTCAGTAACATTCAAGTGCTGCTGTGTGACAAACACTATGAACCAATCCTGCTTCTAAATATAACTGACAAAGTTACACTAGAAATTGGTTTCTTTCTTTTTTTTCTTCTTTCTTTCTTTTTTCCTTTCTTTCTTTCTTTCCATAATAGAAATGGGTCGATTTGTGGAAGTTTATTGCACTATTTGTCGTTCCGATTAGGTCACTACAAGACGAGTATTAAAAATCAATTAATAAAACCTTTCAATGAATACACCTTTACAAGGGACCGTACATTTTGCAATAATGTACGCTATGTGTAAACTACACGTAAGCATTTGTTTTGTCATTGCTATCGCATTCAGGTATATTGCAATAATATAGTGATAATTTTCCTTTCAGTAATTTTGTAAGCTGTACTGAATAAAGAGAAAAGTGCAACCACTTAATACAGTGTCGTCAATGGGGGAAGAGGACCGCACTTTGTGACACCATCAGAGGGGATGACAACAAAATGACTGTCTATTAAATTTTGAATTTTTGTGCAGGAAAAAGGCGGTCTATGGGGATGACACCGTGAGTTACAGCACATGATTGTCTGTAAAATATTTGAATTTTCGTGCAGGAAGGAGTTCCATGGGGGTGACACCATGAGTTACCGCACTGGCTCCCGCCAACTGTCGTGACGCCACTGACTTAATCACACAGAAAATCGTGCGTGCGTCTGCCCTAAATATGCAGTTTATACGATTTTCTATAAACAACTGTTTTATTCCAGTGCATATTCATATAACCAACATCTCCCCCACCCGTCATTAATCCGTCTACTGAAAAATGCTAATATCATATGGGGGCTCTCATCAATACTTGATTATACACCGAATATGTTGTGTTTATTTTATCTTTTCTTTTTGGTAAATATGGAAGGGTTTCTCTAAAAATAAATGTTGTATTGTGAAGTTTTTTCTTAATGAGTTTAACTATAAAGGATGCTTTCACTTAATAGGATTGGTATAGCTTATATAATTTCTATATCATATGTATTCCTTTACACCTAGCAGTAACAAAGTACCACGTGCTTTAAAATTAGTGAGAATTCTTATTATCCAGTTCGTTTCAAATTGTTAATATCAAGAGGCATGTGGCATTGTCTCTAATCTAAACCAGAGAGTTAACAAAAATGTTTAAGCTTGTAATTTAGGGATTCAAAATGTTTTAATGATGCTCTGTTACAGAGACTCACAATTTTCAACAGGCATAATTTGATGGTAATTTACAATATGGCCAGATTGAATATGCAATTTAAAATATATAGAACACATACCTCATAGTTCTTATTCACCTGAATGCCTCTACTATATGAAGACGACGGCATTTGTTGGTTTGTTGGTTTACTGTTAACCGCACCTTTAGCATTTCAATTGGCCGCATCATGCTGAGGAAATGGGAGCAAAGTGCATTTCTCAAGGACACGCCTAGACAGATGAAATCAGCTGGCATGGGCAGGTATTGAACCCTTGACCACATTTACAAGAGATAAACTGCGATTACTTTGACGATATATGTACGTTACCAAGTTCTATCGTGTATATTAGGTTATTAGATGAATAAGTTGACGTCGTGAACGAGAGTGATGAGGACTGCAGAAAACGTAACAACTTTTTCAATTAAAGTCGGAGTCATTTACGTATCATTCCATTTACTTCTCTCCATTTCAAATAAAGATACAGATCTGGCTCCTCTGTTTGCCGTGAAGTAAAGTGATATTGAGCATGATTATTCGCGAGAGCTGAAGGGATCCCTGTCATATCTAGCCTAAAAGGCCCCTCTCAAGGTTTTATCAATATAACACCCACCCACCCCCGTCCCGTCCACCGCACTGGAGAGTTCGAATGCCGAGATTCGAAACCAAATGTGACTTCCTATTTTGTGTGAGATTACACATCTTTAATAAGAATAATATTTTGCATTGATCCACATCATGTAATATCACAAAATCAACATAATTAATAAATATAAACACACATTTTTAAAGATCAGACGGAGGATTTAGCACTGTGAACGGAAAATAGAGAGTACTATATATAGATTTAAGCATATTTTCTCTGCATAAAATTATCCGCTGTACATGAACAGTTTTACAGTTGTACAGGAATAGAATTTGGTGCTCTAGCACGTACTATAAAGGACACGATGCAATATCGTATAAAACATAAATTCAAGCCAAAATTAAATATTTTTTCTCCTTTTCACCCTTATAATTAGAAACCAACTTGATGGGTCTATGTTATGAATGAACCAACGGGAAATTACGTTGACAGTTTACCTGCTTCGCATATATGCAGATCATAATCCATTAACTTAGTACAGCCTGTTTAGCAAGAAACGTAATTCACTGCATCCTCAATTAATTTTCGATTTGTGTTAATGTAAGTGGTAAATACGAATGCATATATAGTACTGCAAACCCATACACACAGCACTGTCTAGGAGATTGAGCTGCATGTGAAACAATGTGTCCAGCATACTTTACCGAACAGTTCTGATTGTCATAGATAATTAATTGCTCTAAGAGAGAGAGAGAGAGAGAGAGAGAGAGAGAGAGAGAGAGAGAGAGAGAGAGAGAGAGAGAGAGAGAGAGAGAGAGAGAGAGAGAGAGAGAGAGAGAGAGAGATTTTGTTGTAGGGTTTAACGCCATTTTTCAGCACAATATAAGACATCCAAGGCGGCCAGTATAAATGGTGGACGAAAAGAACCCGTAAAAAACCCGGATAGAACCACCGACCCACGAGAAGCTTCCGGCAAGCTTGCTTTCGCACATACCCATATTGGCCTAACCCGAGACTCTAACCTACCCAGACAGAGGTGAGATGGTAGTGATTCGTAACGTTGAGCGCTTTAGACCACTTAGCCAGAGAGAGAGAGAGAGAGAGAGAGAGAGAGAGAGAGAGAGAGAGAGAGAGAGAGAGAGAGAGAGAGAGAGAGAGAGAGAGAGAGAGAGAGAGAGAGAGAGAGAGAGAGAGAATGAGAGAGAGAGAGAAAGAGCATAAATAACATGCACGATCCCATTACAAAGAAAATGACTGTTTTATATATTGTTCTAAATATATGCAATTGAACAGCTTAGAAGGTACGTTATTTGTATTAAAACGAGGTCATCCCTTTGGGCCAAATCAATAAATAGTTTTATATTGCTAAATATATTTACGTGAAAGCATCTTGACGTCTAACTGTTGTTCGCGTCCCAGACTTAACCTTTAGGCGTCATGTTACCAGATTAATTGTAGTCATGTTCTAATTATTTTTTAGGATTTAATGTTCTTTATAAACTTGCATTGCATGGAAAGTTTGATTATTGTATCTAAGATGAACATTTTAGCATGATCATCATCTATTCTATTAAAAGTACAATGTTCCTAATATATGTATAAGCACAAGGGAAAATAGTGGGAGAAAAGCGACAATGAGAGTTTTAAATTTGTTCTGAGGATAGCCATTTATAAAATATTGACAATTTCCCTCTATTTCTGCCGCTTGTGCCAGAGGACCTACACTGTTACTGTTACGAATCTATGGTTTTAAACTAAGTAAAAGAATGAAACAAAATCATATAAATTATTAACATCAACAAATAACTAAAATTTAAGAGGAGTAGATAGTATTTTAAATTATGTCCCAAAATATAAATGTTCTATCACAAGTCAAGAAGTATAGAATGTTCCGAAATAATTCCAATATTGAATGTGCTGATATGCAATACTCTTGAATAGGTTGATGTACCAATAGTCTTGATGTATCACGATTATATAATCCAGAATATACTTGAATGAATTCACAAACATCCAAAAATAATGATTTAGTCCAAATCGTTCCTGAACGCATTGCAATTTCAATGAATAATTTAAATAAATGATTTGTCTCAGATTATATTGAAGCACAACAATAATGATTCCACAGACTAACTTTGAAAGAGGAATAATTAATTTTGTTTGCCAAACCTTTCATAAACTCCTAAGACACAATGAGATGACGGGGACGTGAATATGTGTTCGCTTCAATAACAGTTTAAGTTTGTAAATAAGGCTATTTCTTGAACTCAGATAATAATAAACAATCTATTTATAGCAAACAAACATGACACAAATATGCGAATGGTCAGATAGACCAAGTCACTACCCACGTTTAAGGGCAAAGGTCAAACACTCAATGCAATTTATATATATATATATATATATATATATATATATATATATATATATATATATATATATATATATATATATATATATATATATATATATATATATATATATATATATATATATATTAGTATAGGTTTAAGATTCAATAATCGATCAACAAAAATACTAAATTTCATAACTTACCGTAAAACATAAATAATACTATTAATTAGATTTCTTTATTTTATCATTGTTTTGAATCATATATTTAATATTAAAGACAAAGGCATTATCATCTCCTGAATAATTGTAAAACTTCAGTACAATTTTTATTGACACTAGTATCTGTTACTTCTGAAAATGGCACATCACTTCCGGGTAATCGTGACGTACGAAAATTTGATGTCATACTTTGAGCAAAGAGAGGATCGCATACGTGTTCGTGTAATATAATGTTTATGAATCGAGCTGAAGAACGTCATATTCAATGAGCTGGTTGTATCCAGTAGCATATTGGATTATTCAGCTAGCTAGATGTTTTGGCCAAATTAGCACGAACCTTAGATTCAGTTTATCTCATAAGGTGAATATACATTGCATAGCGATGTGACAGTGTCTGGTATAACCTCACAGCACGGCAAATTGTCTTCGTGGCATAACTTTATACCACAAGGGTGAACGTTAAACATTATGTAACAAATAAGTTTCTGAAATGTCCTGGACTCGTAATATACTGATGGATGTAAGCGATAGCGGTTTCAGAGTACCCCTTTTCGCTAGTTTTTTCATTTTTTAGGGAAAAAAGCTTCATTAATGTTAAGCTTGATCGCATTTAACGGGGAAGACCATTCATTTACAAAGGTAAAATACATAAGTGTTCTACTTCTTTATTTTTTTTAAATAATTGGAAAACAATTTGCTCAAAACCTTTGATGAAATTCATGCCGTATTAGCATCGCGTTGCATATATCAGGTGTACCGGATATACCTTGCCTGGCTGAACTTACGTTGGGCGAAGTTACAATATTTTACAGAATGTTATTCTTTTAACTCTCTACGACAATTTCTAATAAAGTTCGGGAATACTTCCATTTAAAGAAGCCATTGATAAGTTCCTTTCGTCAGGTTAATGCATTTCCATTAAAATTACTGACTTTATAGGGTTTGAACCTCGCAGTCTGTATGATATACATACGAGCTGAATATTAATTGAATAATATATAATACAGTGAGATCTTCAAGGAAAAAAAAAATTTGATGTGGGGGAAGTCGCGTGGGTAAAATGCACGTCTTCACAAAATACGTGTTTACTGTTCTTGACATATGACAGTGTTTCAAGAGTTATTTCCCTGTGGCAGGAGACACGGTATATATAAATTTCATCTGAATAATTCGAGTCATGGTAATGCTTCATTTGACACTTGTTAAAGTGAAAGTAACTCTAAGTAACATAGAAATAACTTTTAATAAAAATTGCAACATTCTTTCTAATGACATAAACAGAGTTTAATTGTATTATAACCAGAGGAAATTAATTTCGTCCTTTGTGCGCAAAGAGAAGTTATTTGAAGAAGACTGAATGGCAACTTGCATATGATCTAATAAAGATAAACAACCAAATTCACAAGAATAAAAAACAAACAAAACAAAACAAAAAAGACAACAAAAAAAACCCCCAACAAAACACTAAAATTATTTTTAAAAAAGTTAAGAGCAAATATAAAAGAGTGAAACATGCCAAAAGTTATGATTCTGATTAAAAAAATATGTTTCATCAGCCATTGTTGGAATCTTTATAGCATTTTATTTATGATAATATGTTCACCCTCTGTTATATAAATGGTGTATAAGTGCGACCTCTAAACATTCTGTCTTGTTCAACACTAATTGCAACAAGCCAAGCAAAGCATTAGTCACAAGACCAACAAGGGGGAAAATGACACCGAAGGAAAATGAAAATATTGCCAACAAGTATACTAGATATTATGAAAATATTGTCAACAAGTATACAAGATATTATGAAAATATTGCCAACAAGTAAGATATTATGTGATTATGATTATGATTTTAAAAAATTTTCAGTCATATTGCTACTATGTCTGCAGTGTGGCAGTTTATAGTGATGCCTAGCACTGAGGCATCCTGCCGCAGACATGTAACATGATGTCCCACCCAGTCACATTATCCTGACACCAGGCCGACCATTCCTAACACTAACCTCTTAATGCTGAGCTCCAAGCAAGGACCATTCGAACCCACGACCTCCCGCATCCGAGGCGGACGCTCTAACCACTAGGCCACCCGCAGCGGTACAAAAACGAACCAAAGGATGAGAGAGAGAGAGAGAGAGAGAGAGAGAGAGAGAGAGAGAGAGAGAGAGAGAGAGAGAGAGAGAGAGAGAGAGAGAGAGAGAGAGAGAGAGAGAGAGGTCATATAACTAGATTTTGTAGCGGGCACACTCGTGGATGTGAGGAGTTCATTCTCAGTCAATACACAAAAATCAATTCTCTCTCTCTCATACATACATACATACATACATACATACATACATACATACATACATACATACATACATACATACATACATACATACATACATACATACATACATACAAAAGTAATATCAAGAAGGTAAAACGGAAAAGAGTTGAAGTTTTTTTTTCTTTTTCGCAAGAAAAGAATCAATAATTTTTTACTTTATATGTTGTTTCTGTATTGGCAATGTAGCCTGCAATTTTGGCATTAAATTGTTGTTCACAACAATAGATAAACCTTTACCTGGTAACTAATGCCATATATTTAGAAAGAACGGCATTTTAAGAGTGTGCTTGACAAGTGTCACAACGTGTCTACTATGTAATCACGATGAAATTGGCGTTATTCACTGGCGTCACATTTACTGTATTTTATACCGCTTTGGCTAAAAAAATACTGTTTTCTTTGCGGACCTCGTTTTGTTTGCTCTCTTGCGCACAGTAGAACCCCTTAATTTATTTTTTTAAACCCCCAAAAAATAAAGAAAATCTTTTATGAAAACTCAAGGTAAAATTGTGCAGTTCTTCGTTAACCTTCACCGAAACAACAGGTTATACATTGACGCTTCGTTGCAATTGTCCAAATTTGCTAACTTTCAAGTAGTCTTTGTCGGTCATGACCAGTGTATCACCCAGGAGTGTAAAACTGAGGGTAAAAAACCCTTTGGTGAAAGAACTGGGGGTCAAATAAAAATTGTGGGGGTCAAAAATGTACCGACAAATTTTCATCTAATCCATACTTTTTCAGCGGGAAAAGGATATTGCAATTTGCACAATACTCTCTCTCTCTCTCTCTCTCTCTCTCTCTCTCTCTCTCTCTCTCTCTCTCTCTCTCTCTCTCTCTCTCTCTCTCTCTCTCTCTCTCTCTCTCTCTCAAATACAAATAAAACCAAAAGGCACAATTAACACAAATGCATTATCCATTCAAAGGATACTTTTATTAGTTAATTTTCCTTTTAGTTTAAAGTCGTACTTTAAAGTCTCATTATAATTTTTGTAGAAATATTATAGACCAACACATAACATATAAGCCAATGCAAAACTCCATATAAATAATTTTAACAAAACGACAGTTAATTTACTGCCTGTCATAAAATGTGTACTATCATCGGTTTCATTGTACTTCGTCTTAAAACACATTTATACAAAAATCAGAGACTAATGATTCGTCTTCTCTTTAACAAGTTACACTTGAACTTTTCGATCTTTCTTTCGTTGCAACAGTTAGAAAAATCTGCAACGAACCCCTGAATTTGTAATCCAAATAATGGATTTGCCTCTGCAATTTTACTTATTTCTTTACTCTCAAAGAATGTTTTAGGTAATAATGTGTTCAAAAGATATCTTGTGGTGATCAAGGGCAGATTTTAAAAATTCTTAAATGATGTCACGTAAGGTTTATTCACGCAATCACGAAGTCACACCGGTAATAACAATGCCTTGGATGTGTCATATTCTAGTATAAAAATACAACATTTATCCGTTTTTTTTATTAGGGTCAGATCCACATTTACTCTTTCCTTTTTTGCTTTTTTCACTTTCTTCGCTAATGATTCTTGGTGCACGCTGTTTTCATCTCGAGATCACATTTTAAAGCAACAAGAATTGAGTTTAAACATCTGGACATCTTGCTCAACTCGATAGAATCGCGTGAGAGCTGGCGAGATCAGGGGAAGCTACTCTGTCATAATATTGCCTAATGGCAGTGTGCAACACAGAGAGCATACGAAACAGGAAACCGGAAGAAGTATTCACGATGCCATCCCTAATGATGTGTAATCGAAGTATACACGATACCATCTCTACTGCAACGCGTTGGATATTAAATAAATCCTGATTATATTTTGCAAATCCTGTGCGTCAAAAAAACGCGTCCCTAACGCACAACTGTGCGTAAATGGAAACAATGAGTCATGACAATGGTCAGGTTGAAAAAGCACTACAATGCCGTCTTAACAACATTGTCGGCTCCCGGCAAAACAACGCACTGGAGCCTCCTACGGGTCCTACATTTCATTAACAATATGGGCAGCATGATGCCTGTAGAAGCGTGAGGCCCTGGGCCACTCCCCAGTTAGCCCCTGCCTTAAGACAGCACTCACTATTGACTTATATTTCTTCCTGGTGCAAATTTAGGAGTGGTATATTTTCTATGAATCTTGATACAGGTAAGACAGGTGAGATTAAGTTTTTGATGATTTTATATAGTTACGCTATCGATAATTCGATTAGGGTTATCATTGGTAAAAGTCCTTTAAGAAAACAATTATCGCTAACGACGTGCATCCTTTTTAATACAAGCAAATGAAAAATTGCAAAACATGTACATGCAGCCATGAATGTCTGAAACAAAATGCAAAATTAAAAGACAGTAACATTATTCTAATGTAAAGCAAAAATATAATTCTGTTTTATTACAGCCTCGTCGTCTATTCAATGTATGCAGGCTCACGCCAGAATACCGGTGTTTCGTGACTTTTCATACTTGGTTATTTAATTATAAGCTCTTGCACCATATTGTGAAATCGGCAAACTGAATTTTGAACTCGCTGGTAAAGATGTGATATTTTCAGCAACCTGTCACTTTTCTTTCAATTTTTTTTACGGATTATATAAAAGGAGCTGGAAATCAACCCAACCCAAGAAACACAAAGTTGTTTAAGATATTTATACAATGCAACTAAGTCTTGTTTGTGTTAGTAAAGGTTAGTGAATTTTCGTGAAATAAGAGTAAAATTAAAAAGAAAAAGACGAAATTATAAAAAATAAAATGCCCTGTCTTCGGAGCTTGTACCAGAAGATTTTTCCATTTGGATGCAAGACAGAACTGAGGGAGGTGTTCAAAATAGCATTGCCAATCGTAAGTCTTTAATTGAATGTTCACCGTGTCTCTACGCATGAGAACTGGTTCAATGATTATATATAGTCACGATAACTGTAGTTATATTGTGTATCTTAGTATATCTAATTAAACAACAATCAACCGAAACCAAGTGCTAATTTTTTTTCCGTGTAAGATGAAAATAACTTTGGATTAATAGATACAGTCTGGTCTTAAATCTAGTAATCTTGTTGTTTGTTTTGAAGATATCTTTACTTTAGCGTTATAGTTCTGGATGTGGTCTGTTACAACATATACTTTGCCCTGTCATTTTTAAAGTTTCATTGAAATAAAAAATACTGTGGCCTGAAATAACTTCTTGCGTTCTGTGTGTGTGTAAGAGAGAGAGAGAGAGAGATGGCGGTGTATATATATATATATATATATATATATATATATATATATATATATATATATATATATATATATATATATATGACATTTTCCGTGTTTAGAGAGAGAGAGAGAGAGAGAGAGAGAGAGAGAGAGAGAGAGAGAGAGAGAGAGAGAGAGAGAGAGAGAGAGAGAGAGAGAGAGAGAGAGAGAGTTATTGTTTTAGGTTTAGGGACATTTTCAGTACATGCTAGGATATATAGCGGCCAGTTTAGTAGGCGGAGGAAAAACCTGGCAAAATACCGAGAAGAATTATTGACCCAAGAAAAGTTATTGGACAGGTTCCTCATATACCCATATGGGCCATGTCCGAGACTCGAACCTACGCGGACAGAGGTGAGATGAGTGTGATAGGTTAAACTAGTGCCTTAGACCACTCAGCCACAATGTGTTCCCATAAGGTTGATTAGGTTTAGGATAACATTTGATGATGAAACACAACAAAGAATTGAATTACAGGCTTACGGACAAATCCTGCACCAACTAACGCATTTACGACATGGAACACCGCTCCGGTGGACAAAGTGGTTAAAGCGCCCGCCTAGGATACGGGAGGTTGCTGGTTCAAACACCGGCAGTGTCATACCAAATACTTATCAAAACTAGCAGCTGCCTCGCTTGATGCTCAATGTTAGGACTGGTCGTCTTGGTGTCAGGATAATGTGACTGGGTGTGACATCATGCTACATGTCTGCGGCATGATGCCTCAGTGCTAGTCATTACTATAAACTGCCACATTGCAGACACCGTAGCGATTTGACTGAAAAATGTTTAAATGGTACGTTGAAAACACACACACACACACACACACAAATATGCACTCACACATACGCACTCACACATATATGGAACATCTTATTAAGACCAACCGTACAAATATGTCTATAACAAATATCATAACAGATACTGCTTATCTTCGTATAGCTCACGCAATCGTTACACATTTGCTATTAATGATACAAAGAATACAATTATACACTCTATCAACTGGTAGATGAATAACATTACCATTGAGCTATAATTAAAGGGTTTTTTTTAATACATGCTTTAGGAATACAGTTATCATTAATATGCATGGGTGTTAATACTTAAAGCATTAATATATGGGTCCCACTATGTATGTATGTATGCATGTATCTATGTATGTATGTATGTATGTATGTATGTATGTATGTATGTATGTATGTATGTATGTATGTTTGTATGTATGTATGTATGTATGTATGTATGTATGTATGTATGTATGTATGTATGTATGTATGTATGTATGTATGTATGTATGTATGTATGTATGTATGTATGTATGTATGTATGTATGTATGTATGTATGTGTGTGTGTATGCATGCATGCATGCATGCATGCATGCATGCATGCATGCATGCATGTATGTATGTATGTATGTATGTATGTATGTATGTATGTATGTATGTATGTATGTATGTATGTAAACGCTAGATTAGCTAGATGATTAAAGGAAAAATTTTATTGTTTTAAAGTGTATATCATTTGGTAAAATAAATGTCAGCTTTTTAAAGCCCCGAGCTATTTCATGACATTTTGACATTTCTACCTATATCACGACTGCTCCTACCAATATATTGACTACTTGACACTCCTACCGATATAATCACTACTTGACACTCCTACCGATATAATCACTACTTGACACTCCTACCGATATAGTCACTACTTGACACTCCTACCGATATAATCACTACCTGACACTCCTACCGATATAATCACTACTTGACACTCCTACCGATATAGTCACTACTTGACACTCCTACCGATATAATCACTACTTGACACTCCTACCAATATATTGACTGCTTGAAACTACTACTAATATAATGACTACTTGAGGATCCTACCAATATAATCACTACTTGACACTCCTACCAATATAATCACTCCTTGACACTCCTACCGATATAAACACTACTTGACACTCCTACCGATATAATCACTCCTTGACACTCCTACCAATATAATCACTCCTTGACACTCCTACCGATATAATCACTACTTGACACTCCTACCGATATAATCACTACTTGACACTCCTACCAATATAATCACTCCTTGACACTCCTACCGATATAAACACTACTTGACACTCCTACCGATATAATCACTCCTTGACACTCCTACCAATATAATCACTCCTTGACACTCCTACCGATATAATCACTACTTGACACTCCTACCAATATTATGACTACTTGACACTCCTACCAATATAATGACTACTTGACACTCCTACCGATATAATCGCTAATTGACACTCCTACCAATATAACGACTGCTTGACACTACCTACCAATATATTGACTGCTTGACACTCCTACTGATATAATCACTCCTTGATACTCCTACCGATATAATCACTACTTGACACTCCTACCAATATAATGACTACTTGACACTCCTACCAATATAATCACTCCTTGACACTCCTACCAATATAATCACTACTTGACACTCCTACCAATATAATGACTACTTGACACTCCTACCAATATAATCACTACTTGACGCTCCTACCAATATAATGACTACCTGACACTCCTACCAATATAATCACTACTTGACACTCCTACCAATATTATGACTACTTGACACTCCTACCAATATATTGACTACTTGACACTCCTACCAATATAATGACTTATTGAGATTCCTACCCATATGGCTGCCTTGCAATTATATTCATATAATAACTGCTTTGAAATAAAATCTCCCACCTATTTAAATGTTATCTTTATAAACTTTTTATGCAGGCGGCCACACAATTCCTTAGTTACCTATCAGCTACTGTCAGTTTGGCGTTTTGTGGACATCTTGGGAAACAGGTCTTAGATGGAGTTTCACTAGCAATAACGGTATGACACTTCGTCGTAATAATAATGTGTGAAAAATATGAACACTATTAAATCTGTAATGTGGGGACTGAGGCTTTGATGGAGTTTGACGATTTCATTCCCATGAATATCATAATCATACTGTCCACTAAGCATTCCATGATGGTTCATTCTCTCTCTCTCTCTCTCTCACACACACACACAGACACACACAGACACACACACACACGCACACACACACACACTTTGCAAAAAGAGGACTATCGTTTCGTGTGTGCATGTGTATGTATTTTGCAAACGCATACAGTGCCTTTTTTGCAAATCAAGCTAGCATGGATGTCTGGAAGCCATATCGATAAGAAAAAAGATGAACCGACACACATAACACACTCATACACAAGGTATGAAGCAAAAATAAACAAATTTCCCTGTCACATATGTGAGGATGTATACATCTGTGAAGAAAGCTATCAATGGCTTTACATGTCATGAATATAAACAGGAAACACCTAAACTTATCATAGTAAAATTCCTTCATTCGCAAGTCGTTTTTTTTTTCTTCCAAGTGAAATAGGAATATAAAACCATATAGTCTTATTTAATTCGTTTGGTAATGCATCTTTCTCGTCAATCTGATTAAAATTTGAGTTCCGCTGTTCAACGTGAAGATCTGACTACGATTGCTTAACGGTCGTATTCTGGTTAACATAGCCAATGGAAATGCAGCTTATACAAATTTGAAAAAAAATTAAATCGTTCAGTCCACATTCATGCTCTTCAGCCACACTGCTAATTGTCCAAATACAAGGATATAAGACGTCATCTGAGTATTTGATAAAATCCGCAATTATGGAAAATAATACAGGTTACCAGAGAATGACCTCTAAGCGGTCGCTGTCAGATCTTCATGTGTAACAGTGGAGATCTGATTTTTAATCAAACTGTCATTTTCGCATTTTAGTCGGTATTAAAATGCTTCATAACACCTTTTCGTGCTTCATTCTTCCTTGCATAACAATTGAAGTCATTCTTTGTTTCGATTTATTTCTATTATTGTTGACACATTGTGTGCTTCATTTGCTAATAGCTTCTTTCTGCTCCTTTATCGATCTGATATAACCAGGACAGTTTTAACTGTATAAAATGCAATCATATATTTATTTTCCTACTTGCATTAATTTTGCTGCGTGTTTTCATATTTGTCTCCATGTTTTTGACGCAATTTTTAACATTTTAACCTATGTTAATTATTCACAAATTGTTTATTTATGCTATATCCGTATGGAAATTTATGTATAAGTAATGTGTTCTGATAAATTGTGTTTCATTCTTGTCTTATAATACGGCGCATGAGGCTTGTTTGTCGCTGGCTTTTTGATTTGTACTTCTCGAAGGTCAAAATGTAATTTGATTGAAATCAATCAAGACTTAAATCAAGCAAAATTGTTCATACGTCGTTTTTAATATTTGGGGAGTTTAGTTTTATATTCCTTGTTCTCAGTTCGAGTTTGAATGAACTACAGGTTATGTTGCCTTTTTTTAACCTCGAATGACGACCAAAGTGTAAAAGAATACACACCACGTAGTTCCTAAGAAGCTCACTTGCGGCGTCAACTCTGGTGTAATACATTTATCACTATATCGCAGCTATTTAAAATCACAGGTCTTAAACGTTACCTACAGCGCAAGTCTATGCGTCATATTGTTCACACTGGTTTTGAGAAACGCCAGAGATGATACAAATGAAATTTCTTGTGACATTTCCTACGATACCAAATTTAAATATATTGATTCCGAGTATTATGGCGAAGCTGGTAAAAGTACGGCTCAGAGAGCGTGTAGAATGGACCATTATACATTACGATAATAAGACGCATGATTGGTAAAACACTGCTAATTATTGTTATATCTAATTATAATAACTTTTATATGTAGATTATAGGTGTATTGGGTATGTCGGTGATGCTTGGTCTTTCCTCTGCGTGCGATACTCTGTTTTCTCAGGTGAGATTTTTTTTGTTTACTAGATTATATATGCAGTTTTGAAACAGCTGACAATATAAGATTAGCCTATTCTGGTTTAAAATGAAATATTTATCGAAAAATTGACTTGCTGACCAATCTGACCACCCATCTAGCTGTTAATGTTGGTCAAGAGGGTTGGGCAGGAACCCAAGTGCCACTTATGAAGTTTACATAATCTAAAATCTTAATAACTTAAATCAATTTTCATTGAATATTTAAGTTTCAACAACAAATTATAGGTCTCAATCAATCATCATATTTTTAATAAAAATAACCCAGAGAAACAAAAATTCTCAGATGTAACATACATATTTCAGTTAATAAGCAGAGTATTCTATCTTTCTCAAAAATCAAATGACTGTTAAGTATGCAACACGTTCGTCATATTGTACTAAGTACCTCTTGCATGTCGAATCTTTGGATGATACCGACAATTTCCTTGGATTCTAAATCACAGTCATATAAGATGCTTTATTTCGTTACGACAAAAGGCTATTTGCAATGAAAGATTCATACGGACCCTTGGTCCTTCACTTATAATGAGAATTAATAACGAGAAACAGTTCAGCTAATTGTATATGCGTGTCATTGCTATTAGCAAGATTTCTTGTATTAAAATTCCACGTATATAAGGCATATTCCAATCCGTTAATGATTTCTTGCAGACGTTCGGTAGTAAGCATAAAAAGAAGGTGGGAGTGATCTTTCAGAAAAGTGAGTAAAGTCAAAGCTGCCTGTTATCTTACAATAATCTGATTTCATACGATCGTGTGGCCAATAGGGCAAAGCCAATTGCCACATTTTTGAAAGCTAATTTTCTCTTTAACTTAAAGTCTGACACTTTAATTCGATAAATGCTGCATTGACTTATTGACTTAATTGTGTTCATAAAGATTACTGTAATTTTTACAGAATAGAGCAAAATGTATGCGCTCGATATGTATGTATGTATGTATGTATGTATGTATGTATGTATGTATGTATGTATGTATGTATGTATGTATGTATGTATGTATGTATGTCTGTCTGTCTGTCTGTCTGTCTGTCTGTCTGTATGTATGTATGTATGTATGTATGTATGTATGTATGTATGTATGTATGTATGTCTGTCTGTCTGTCTGTCTGTCTGTCTGTCTGTCTGTCTGTCTGTCTGTCTGTCTGTATGTATGTATGTATGTATGTATGTATGTATGTATGTATGTATGTATGTATGTATGTATGTACCATCCACCCGTACCGCATTTTCTTTTCTGTATATGTCACTATAGAACCTATATTAACATTTGAAATATTAGACGAGAAATTTATTTTGTACTATTATTTTAAGTATTACTATATGTGGAACGATATGCAAGGGAGATACTGTTTTGCAGGACTAAGCATTTACCCATCAGAGCAACCTCGGCCTTTCTTGTCAAGCTAGAATAAACACCTCGGATTTATGAAGCGGCTGATTTCCGCATTTTTGGGGAAAAACAAAACTTGAAATTGATATAGCACAAAATGCTTGAACAACGAAGCAGTACAATCCATAGACTGTAGATAAAATGAGAACACATTATGAATTTCATTTGGTATTTATTTGAACCTTGACGGGTTGACCAAAACAAATCGACAAACTGACTTGAATGTTCTTTAACTCTAGAGTTTCCCTCAGACACCTGCATACGATCTCCTACTCACTTTTGCCATGATTGAACTGCACCCTATAATGTGTGTAAATGTTAAGTTTTCATAGCTTTGTAAGCATCAAAGTCCAAGACATTTTTGATACTTGAGCTTTGAACCAAATAACTTGTCCATTTTTCCGACGCAGACAGTACGATTTGACATTAGACACTTAGAGGACATATTACGTAAATACATTTTGGGAAGTTAGATTGCAAATTAAAACTTTGCTTATTTAATGTCAGCTACAAAATGTGTTTATTTACGATCTCTCCAAGCTCTCTCTACTATTACGTTAGGTAGCACGCTCTATGATCTCTCCATGCTCACCCGATTACTCCAGCTCACCATACGATTACTTCCACTTACCCTACAACTACTGCATCTCACCCTACGAATACTTCAATTCACCCTACAATTTCTCCTTGCTTACCCTACGATTACTCCGTCTCATCCGACGATTACTTCCACTCACGCTACGATTACTCCATCTCACCCTACCATTCATTCGGTTCACTCTACACTCTCTACAGTTCACATTTTAGCTCGCTCTACGATTACTGCAGGTCACCCTACGACCCCTGCAGCTGATCCATTTTGAACGATATTGTGTTCCATAAACGTTGGCTCATTAAAGATTCGGTCCATACAAATGTATTCAATAAGTTCCCGATAACATACTCGTCCCATAACAAAGTCCGCTTTAATCTTGATCCTGCACGACTTTTGTTTCTATTGAACAATACATAAAACAGGTACTGATTTTTTATCAAGGAAAGAGGACGTCTGATATTTACTACTGATAATGAATTTATATAAATAAAATATTTAAAATATGTAATTACGGTTAATAATGATGTAATGAACAAGATAGGGCAAAGACGGGCGAAAATACAACTTTTCTGCAAAAAGTACATAAGAATTTGAAATGTTTGCTTTGTCTCGATAACAAATAATATCTATTTAACTCAATTAACATAGCGACCTTACAAGGTCAGAGCCATTTAAAATTAGAATAGTCAAAAATAGTTCCTATTCAAAACAATTTACAATGTATAGATTGGAACGGCCAGTGTAATTAGGTCACACGTGTCAACGCATGTTTACAATCGCAAATATTAAAGGAGACACGTCGTACATTAAACACGTTTAACAGTTAACAGCAGCGGACCAAGGGCATTTTCAAAATGTTGATTAAGCAGTATATAATTTAGTTAATCTGGGACTATGATGTTCCAATATATTTCCTTTGGAAAATAATTGACCGTTGGAAAAATATACAAAAATGAAATGACCGTTGAACAAAGAACATTACATCCACATTACAATATTAAAAACCGAAAGTATGTGTCTATAGGCCAGTACACAATAGCCAAATACGTTATGTGAACTGAACATGTTATGGGCCGATTTTGATTGGCCGAGTTCGTTATTGGCCGAGAACGTTAATGTGCCTACTCTGCTAAAGGTCTAGTAATCCTGGAACTGTTACCACGATGTGATGCAAACATAACCTAAATTGCCACACACAAAATAAGGCCAACGAATGTTCGAAATGAAATACGTTCATGATCAGAGAAACGTGGTCCAGTTTTATCTATTCTATATTGTACAGGATGGATCTTACCAGGTCTTCTGCAGGATAAATGACTTTCTTGGCAATGTAATGGTAACCGGCTGAATTAAAAAATATCTTATAAATAACACACATCAAATAAGTTCAATTCACCTGCAAAGTATATGCAATTACTGTATTTAAAACAATTTGGATATATTTGTGAATCACCAAAAATGCTGAAAATAAATTCTTACATTTCGCATAAAATTCCTTTTGCACCTATGTGTTCATTCTGGCATGCGCGTGCGTGCTTGTGTGTGTGTGTGTGTGTGTGTGTGTGTGTGTGTGTGTTGGCTATGCATTTCAGTGTTCTTTGAAATAATTTTAATTGTTAGTCGCTCGTTTTCACTTTGATGTTTTGAAAGATTTATATGATGGTCCCCCGTTCTTCATAATTTTGTCTGATATAATTTTCCTGACAGGTGTGTTGATTCTTTTACTGTGTAGTCTCCCTTGCATGGCCCTGTATGTCAATGCAGAGCATCTTCTCCTACTGTTCGGACAAGAACCTGCCATAGCCAAGTAAGTGTTGTCATAATCTCTGGCATATTGCTTAAACATCCAACTAAAAATGCAAATTGATCTTTATTTTATATCTGCCTAAAGACAGATACTGTTTTTGATTGTTGTTTTCTTTCTACGAAGGTTTAGCTTCGAAATAAAGTAATAAAAACAAGAACACACCAAAATATTAATTGCACAGGCCTCATCGTCTCCATAATATTTTTGGGCAAGCGAAACAAATCCTTCTCATTTTTCTTTCTGTCGATAATCGTTTAGCTCTATTGTTCAAGACCATATTGTTATATCAGTTTCTGAGCAAAGAGCGATGCTTTGATGCTGCGGCAACACCTCCTAAACTACATAGAGGAAAGACACTGTATTGCAGTTTTATTCTGAGATTTAGTTTGTCCTAAATGAGAATAGTGTCACTCGAAAATTCAAAATGGCCACCAAGGTGGTCTTTTTAAAAATCTTGTTTTGGAAGCTCCTCCTGATGGATGGCTATACTAATATGGAATTGTTACTAAAAGACCTTTTATGACCTGTTGATGGTCCTAATACAAATGGTACCAATCTAATGTCCAGCATGTCCGATGAGGTGGCCATCTTGAAAATCTTGTTGTCACTTATTGTCCCTAACAAATGATCATATCGACTTATATGAAAGGGCTCCAGATGAACGTTCAGTATGGCCGCATCTTGAAATTTTTGTTTTCGCTTCTATTAAAGAGCAGATGGCTGTATTGACATGATATTTTCACTAAATTATTTCCTATGATATCTAGTTGGTTCTCAATAACAATGACGCTGGTGATCTCCTTGAAGATCATCATTTAAATCTTTGTAATATCTGCTTCTTCTGAACAGATGGAGGATTTTTAAGAAACATTTTAGCAGTAGGTAATTGGGTTCTTTTGTTGAAAATTTTAATCCTCCGACCATGGCGCCCAAATGGGCATCTCGGAAATGTTGCTAAGACTACCCCTCTTTCGCGACCCATGACATTGACATGGGGTTTTCACTGAGCACATTCAGCAATAAGTATTTGGTTTAGAACAAAATACTGTAGATATAACCACGCATTTTTAGTGGAATTCGAAAGCCATCTAATGACCTTGGAATCGATTCAAGGTCATTGCATGCCTTTTTGTACATTTTTGGGCTTATAAATACAATGACTTTTACATATAAAATTAATTTTGACCAAACGATATATTGGATGCTTTCTAGCTAATCAAGCTCGGCTTCAGAACTCTGACAATGATACAAAGGTCAGGGGTCATACCTAAGGACTCTAGCAGTACTAACTTAAGAGCAGGATAACACAAATGAGCAGGATTGGATTACCAGTTTGATATTTCTATATAATGCCTTGAAGAATTCCAGTTTAATAATTTGAGTTTCATTACTCTAAAAACATAATTATAGATTTAACCAATTTTTACATTTTGTTGTATCAGTTGTCTGAGGCAATTAAGTTAAGCGATCTTTCTACCAGGTTTGAGGTCAATGGCCATGATGAGGAATTTTATACCGTATACACTCGCTTATAAAATAATTCCAACTGCAAACCACACAGAGCTAGAAATGTCGCACAATGCGCTTTGCTGTTTGGACTTTGACTCGAGAAATAAACGAGTACATACGGTGCTGCAATTATTAACTATCCTCAGAAAATATTAACTCGAACATATATGTTTCCTTCCAAATTTGGTTTATTGTCATTTCTACAGAATATCCTATATTGGTTAAATATTCTGCAGTTAAAAAGGAACAACAAAGAAGAAATACATTTTTGTAGATCATTGAAATGTTTGATTGCAAATTTAGTATTAGTATTTTCGAGGAACTCTTGCAATTTTCATATATAAGTTATCAATTCTAAGGTTTATATCATCGAAATTTATCGTTGATACAGAAATAGGACAGCAGCTAAGAAGGAGATTCGACCAAATCTAAATAAAAAGGGAATAAACAGTTTTATACAGACCAGATATAGTTTATAACACGACCCCTTCGGAAGACTTTTCACACTCCAATAATTTTGCATGTAAAGCTTTCAGTCTTATTTTCGTTGTAGCTATTTTCAATGTTTTACACGTTTTGACTAAGAAGAATTTTCATTATTATTATTATTATTATTATTATTATTATTATTATTATTATTATTATTATTATTATTATTATTATTATTAGTATTAGTATTGTCATTATTATTATTATCATCATCATTATATTATTATTATTATTATTATTATTATTATTATTATTATTGTTATTATTATATGAAGAATAAGAAGATAAACTTAATATATGTATTTCTAAAAACAGATATAGCGGATTGTATGTGAAGACCTTTACTTTTGGACTTCCGGTAAGTACAACATAGCGTAAGATGAAACAAAATGGACATAAAACCATTGATATAGTAAGGAACGTACTCAAGTAATCTCATTTAAATAGTAAATAATGTACTCAAAGTAATCTCATTGAAATAGTACAGGATGTATTCAAAGTAGTCTCATTAAAAAAGTGTAACATGTATTCAAAGTAAATTCTCTCAAACAAAACCATTGAAATAGTACAGAATGTACTCGAAGTAATCTCATTGAAATAGCATAAAATGTACTCAAAGTAATCTCATTGAAATAGTACAAAATGTACTCAAAGTAATCTGAATTAAATAATACAGAATGTACTCAAAGTAAAATAATTGAATACTAAAGAATGTACGTAAGTTAAAAACATGTCTTTATGTTATACTGGATAGAATCCGTTGTCTTTAAAATTGCCTAAGGATTATGAACGATAACGTAAGGAAAATAAATAAATACAAGTAAAATAGAGGCAATATTAAAATCAAGAACACTAATGAAGATGATATTAGTGATAAAGAGTATTATCATTATTATCACCATATTGCAATGATGACACCATGAAAAGGACAACGATTAGATGATGATGCGGAGGAAGGTCGAAACAAATGGAAATATACTTTACAAAAACTTTACCACTTTTCAAAAGAGCGATACAAATTATCATGTGATACATTCATGTCATTATAACGTGTATTTGTGCTTCTAAATTAACAACTCAGCTTCAAGGAAACTAGCTTTTTGCGATAAATTTGTTTTTACAACAAAGTCTCATCCAACGATATATCTTTATACAATTAATCTTTTTCTATTTGGGGCTCTGGTGAAAAACAAGAATAAAATAAAAAATAGATAAATAAAATTTTAAAAGAGCAGAAAAAATAATGTAGAGGCTTCACTATAGTAGGCAAAGTTATTTCATCGTCTGTTTAGACATGATATTGTCCTTCATCATTCTGTTGATAGAATGACGTCACGTTGCACGTACATATGAATATTTTCATTGGCTGATTGAGAAAAACCTCTCGCAACAACTTCCGTATCAATCTATATCCTCATTAAGTTTTAATAGGTTTTTGATATAAAAGATTGCTATTTTTAACATTGATAAATTATTATATCTCATAGATGTATGGCGGTGATTACAAGAGACATGTGACCGTCTAAATGAATGAGATTTTAGGACCACTTGTCTTTTTGTACATATAAATTTTGTCTTTTCCTTTCGCAGGCATTTGCTATTGAATTTTCTCTGTTTAAATACCTTCAGTCGCAGGTAAGTTTATAAACATAAATAACACTCATTGCTGCTTAACTAACGCATTTGTATCTGTCGTAGTAAATGCAGATACTAGAAATATTAATAGGTATAGACTGTATAAACATATCTTTGCGATTAAGAAAAGTCAGGAAACAAATTGGATATTTTGTAAAACAAATTCAGGACAATTAAGGATACACGTACATGTAAATGCATCTGGTAGTCTGTAAATCTCAAATGACAATTTATACTGAAGTTTCACAAAACTGATAGAGAGCCGCAAAAATTAGAAAATATGTATTTCGGCAGAAATATAATCCTATCACAAGATAAATTTTTCTAAATAGTTTTTCGTGCTTATGATGGAAATTCGTTTCTGGAATGGTTTATGTTCGTTATCCCTCAAAATGTTTGCAATGATGAATATGCTTGTTTGTAAAGAAATACGTTAATATTTCTTTGTTAATTTCTCTTTCAATATAACTATGCTCATATTTTATTCAGCGTAGAAGATAATATAGCATCAAGTTACCTCCCTTGTGTAGCTCCAACTACATGCTATGGAATTTTAAGAAGAAAACAGCTTCAATGAATCTTTCTTGATCAGTCAATGTCGATTTTGTCATAGATATTATTTACAGCTGTACAAACATGTGCTGTGTGGTATTATACACAAAGGTTTTGCAAGATAATTTGTTTCGAAAGAAATCTCGGTAAAAACTCCATGATTTATACTTGTTGGGACCTTGGTGAGAACAAATTTTGCATTATTCAACGAGCCTCATAAATTTTATTAGTAATAAGCATAAATTTAAGATCCAATTTATGTCGTCATGGTTCCCCTCCAGATCTTATACAGTATAGCGTAAAGACTCTGAAATACATGTGGATGCCTTTTGGACTTTTCGTTTTGATTCTGAACGGGAATCAATGGTAATGTCACAGCTTTTATAAAAACGTGTAAGGTATTAGAAAAAGAAACTAGCATGGCACGGATTTCATTAATACAATAAAGTATGTACTGTTGTACCGTGACCGACTTAAAGGTTTGTTTGACGAATTAGGCATGTTATCCAGTTTTCTTTAAACATAAATAACACAATCGTCATGTAATTAACGTGGTTTTTTTGGTAAAATAAGAATGTTCGATTGCTCATTAAAAACAGAACTCTGATATGATAATAAGGGTCTCATTTGTTTGCCCTGTACTTACGCCAGAGCATTGTTAGACCAAGCCTGATTATTGGAGTCATCACAAACATATTGAATGCTGGAATGCACGGGCTATCCGTCTATCTCTGGGAATTTGGAATAAAGTAAGTCAAGCTAACACATTGTTCATATATATATATATATATATATATATATATATATATATATATATATATATATATATATATATATATATATATATATATATATATATATATTTATACATATTTTTATATATATACATATATATACATACATATATATATATATATATATATATATATATATATATATATATATATATATATATATATATATATATATATATATATATATATATATATATATATATATATATATATATATCCATCCATTATATTAGTAAATTTCTCGTCGTTGTTTCTAATATTTGAACTTAAAGAAGTACTGAAAATATTTCACTTGCGAGTAATTGGTCAAATGACAGCTGTCATATCTACGCATGCTCTGTGACAAATACTTGGAATGTGTGATTTGCTTATTAATGTACGTCACAAGTAGTGGATAGAAATGTTACTATTATTTTGACAAGTTTTAAGATAGTCGTATTTTTATTACAAAAAGAAACGAAGGACAACTTAAGTATTTAATTTAATTCGTTTATCATTATTGATCAAATGCAAGCAGTAGATATAAGTCATCTCTTCCTTGCACGTAGTACACAAATTTAAATTTAGAATGTATTTGGAACGGAATATACATTCATCCAATAAACTTGCTGTATAAATACTTATAACTGTGATGCAAACATTCGTAATTATATAAGCAAGCCACTGTGTATTCATTGCAATTTAAACATAACCACAAATGAGCCGGATATCAGCAAGACTCAATTAAAGATTTTTTAAATGTATAATTTTTATTATTTTACATTTCATTTCGTGACTACTTCTATAAAGGACAATAACATTTCTGATTGATTGATTGATTGATTGATTGATTGATTGATTGATTGATTGATTGATTGATTGATTGATTGATTGATTGATTGATTGATTGATTGATTCTTTTTCAGAGGAGCGGCAGTTTCTCTTATATTAACCCATTGGCTTATAGTCATATTCCACATTATCTATATCTACACAAGCAACGTTTACGTGGCTACTTGGTCAGGTGAGTTGTGAGTTAGCATCGGACCAGAATGAATGACCTTTGAAACAAAGTGACTGACATTGGGGTTAAATGATTTGTACCTGTAATTCATTGTTGGTTATTGTTACTTGTATTTTGTTTTAATTTTGTTTCGTGTCAGACATTTTTATTATCATTATCAGGAAAAGCAAGCTATGTACCAGAAATTTCCGCAAGCTAGATTTATTGTATGAAAAATGGATCTTGTTTACAAGAATATAACAAGTAATAATGGGTGCTCTTTCTCATATATATGTTTATGAAGAAAATAAATAAATTATAGCCTTAAACTCATTTAAGATTCTCATAACTTTTTCTGACGAAATAATTTTTTTCTGTCCTACTATATGCCTATTGAATATACAGGTGCATCCACTTAACCATCTGCCACTTTGTAAAAGATGTAAAAATTATTATAATACAATAAATTATTTGTCTTGATTTAATTACTCTATTTTTTTTCTATTTCATCGACGTTATTTTTGCTTAAACATAGCAGTTGCGAAATAAATTACTATCTCTTATTTTCACCTTATTATAACTCGAATATCACTGTTCTCAAACTATTTGTAAAGTCTATGCCATCAATGAACAAAACAATAAGGAAATTTAACAGATAATTTTGACATAAGTTTAACAAATATCAGTTTTAGGTCCAGATCAATTTTTTGATCTGATGAAGGGATCCAAAGACATGATAGGAGAGTATGGAGCAGCCAGGTATAATGTTAGGTATAAAATGTTCTAAACTCTGTTATTGTTTATCTCGGACAATTCAGTTATCGCTAACAAAAATAAGAACCGTAATTTTCTTGGGTAATCTGTTTTAATTGCTTTGTTTACCATGCAAATTTAATTAGATTTTGTAGATTTGCTTGATTGGTAAAGGAATAAAGAACAAGGAGCTCAACGAAATTCTTAGTGTCGCCTTTGACCAAAAGAATTTGCAGATAAAGGTCTACATGCTTAATATTTAATATGTATTCTTCTTGTCATCAAAGACAAATCTGTTAATTAATTCCTGTCATTATTGACAGATCTGTTAAGGACATATAATAAAACTGAAATAGAAGTACGTCAAGTGTTAATTACGCGGCATTTTCTATTATCATTGCGTTTGGATGATATTACAGAGAGCATAACATTTATAAAGCTCATCAAGAAGCACGAGTTTTTTTTCTAGATCATAGTTTTGATGTTATTGTAATTTCAGTCCAGAAAGTGTTTTTATATTCGTGGATCTGCTTTACAGTGAATTTCAATGTTTTCAGGATTTTCTTTCGAGTGTTTACAGGACTGGTATGTATTCTTCCGTTACGCTCTCCCAGGACTCGCCATGATCTGCCTGGAATGGTGGGGAATAGAAATACTGACGTTTATTGCAGGTATAGTGTATAGTCTTCATTATGGTCTATCTGTGCGTAAAGACGCGTAGGACATTTGAAAGCAATGCTCTATAAATGCTATGGAAACAGACGAAAACTCAAAACGAGCTTATATAACACGAGCTTATATAACACTGATATATAATTATATATTTATAATTCTTTGTAATACAAAAAACCTATAAACCTTGTGTGCAGGCAAGACGATGGATGCCATTTACTCGCGTACCTGGGTTCGAAACTCTGTAGAGTATGAATTTAATTTCTCTAACATGTATGATAGTATTGGTTGCATTAAACTATTATTTCTGCCCACTATTATCAATATTCTACTACAGAATCCAGGATATCATTGTCTTTTCTGTTTGATATATGTGTATAATACTTTGTAATACACATATATATATATATATATATATATATATATATATATATATATATATATATATATATATATATATATATATATATATATATATATATATATATATACTAGGTCGTCATGCGAGTGGGTCTGCTACGCACGAGCTTATATAACAACGATTCAGTACCATCATTTTTTGGTGATGCGTGCTTAGTCCTGACGGAATATATGGGCTGGTACGTGCAGGAAAGGCGATATACTCGCGGACCTGGGTTCAAAACTACATAGAGTACGAATTTAATTTCTCTAACCTGTTTGACAGTATTGTTTGTATTAAACTATATATATATATATATATATATATATATATATATATATATATATATATATATATATATATATATATATATATATATATATATATATGCGCTTATAACACGGTCGTATTGAAGTTATTGTTATTTTTAAATACAATAGTGGGTTATTAAATGCTATATGCACATGCTAATTGCCAAACAGACAGTGGCTGTCGTTTTGTGTCTAGCTGTCTTAAAGGGAATTTCTGAGGAGAAATTGTCCATTTTCAGGTCTTCTCGGAGAGACGCAACTAGGTGCACATACTATTACGATAAACATTGGAGCCATTGGCTTTACTGTGAGTAGTCTTTGCGTTTATGGCTAGAATGATTAAAAATGATAAGCATTTTAATTTACCGTCATTTTTTTACAACAGAAGCAAAGAACGTCCTTGCATAAGTTGGATGTTCCAAATAAATCAGATAATGTTGATATCTTTATGGGTGTGTAAGTAAATGTATGTACGAATTGATAATTTCAGGGAATAATGAAAGACGTAAGCATGTAATAAGCTATCTAGCAGGAAATGTATGTAGATTAAGCAGAATATAAATTGCTATGATACTCGGAACATGTGTGTGCTTGTCTGCATGTTTGTGGTTATATATGCAAGGACTTAGGTAGGTGGGCGGGTAGACCACTGTATAACAACATATACTCCTACCTGATCTGCTAAGTTTATTATTGTCTATCATGTGATTATCATTGACGCTTTTGTTTTTCTTTATAGATTGGATCCGGTATAGCAGTAGCCGCCTGTGTTAGGGTGGGTAATCACCTTGGTGCTCAAAATCCAGTAGGCGCCATGACAGCATCGAGGGTTACACTCACTATTGCAAGTTAGTAATTATTTGGGACCATTAGCCTGTATCTAATTCTGACTTACTTTCCGAGATCAACAAAATAAAACCTAAATGGTTTTAGCGCTTTGCAAAGTTTTCATCACAATTCGTAGTTATATTGCCATAAACAGTTTAAATCTCGTTTGTCTGTTACAGGTCATTTTTCGTTTATGTACACTCAATATACTCAATATACTCATAAATGTAGTTAAAATAGTAAACGTTATAACTTTTTCTCCTTATTCTATGTATTATGTAATATAATAATAATAATAATAATAATAATAATAATAATAATAATAATAATAATAATAATAATAATAATAATAATAATAATACCGATACGGGGAACAAATTTAATGTTCAGTTTCAATTAGTAATTATAGGTTTCCATTGCTACATTTGTAGGGCACATTGGTCTTAATAAGAAACCATAATAATACTTTGAAATTATAACAGTTAAATTCTTCATGAAACTTTTCATTCATCGGTAGCAAATTTCGCTACCTTAAAATATTGTTATAGTCGTTTTTAAGTTTCAGAATTTAACATGAAGTCATATATACTGCATGTAATTCTCTCTCTCTCTATATATATATATATATATATATATATATATATATATATATATATATATATATATATATATATATATATATATATATATATATATATATGCATGCATGCATGCATGCATGCATGCATGGATGGATAGATAGATAGATAGATAGATAGATAGATAGATAGATAGATAGATAGATAGATAGATAGATAGATAGATAGATAGATAGATAGATAGATAGATAGATAGATAGATAGATAGATAGATAGATAGATAGATAGTTAGATAGATAGATAGATAGATAGTTAGATAGATAGATAGATAGATAGATAGATAGATAGATAGATAGATAGATAGATAGATAGATAGATAGATAGATAGATAGATAGATAGATAGATAGATAGATAGATAGATAGTAGGCGATAGACAGAGTGAGACAAACAGACAGATATTTATAACTAGATTTTAAAAAACGGCAAAATGTTTATATTCATCCTTTAAATCTTTTGTAAAGTTGACATCTAATAATGCCTTTCTGACAAACATTATGTACCATGCTTCTTTGAGTACTTTTAAATATTTTACTCTTATAAAAAATTATCCTTGTTAGCATGTTTCCACAGACGACATATTTATGTTTGCAGTAATGATTGTTCTTTTTTTTACTTTGAATAGGTTCTTTTTAAAGTGTTTGTGTAATCTTTTCATTCTCGGGTCTCTTCGTTTCGCTAAGGTTTGCCACTCCACATTTTATTCCGTTTTTATCCAGTACAATTACGTATTGGCTTTCTTCCGTATTACAATCTCATTGCAAAGTTTTAGGAGATTTCTCCTTTTTTGACGAGTATGTATCAACACGTTTTCCTTTCAGTTTTTAAAACATTTCAAACAAATACACATACACATCTCTGTAGCTCTCTTCTGTCCACTGAACTAAACAAAATCAATTAAACTCCCAAACCTAAATTTGCATAAATACTTGTTCGCCATATTCTGGCTATGGGATATAATTCACGCCGTATATAAGAGATGACTGTAAGTGATGTGTATTACTTTATATGCTTACTTCTATAGTAGCATGTCAGCTATGTAGGACTAACACATACCTGTTCGTACAAATTACAGCATTTCATAACCAATGGGAGGCAATCGCAGATGGTATAATAGACAAGCCATACAAATATGTCATTCCAAAAGCAAGATGACGCATATGTGGTTGAAAATTATACACTTGAATTGCATATAATTTATAACAACAGCAATCCTAATTAACTTACGAATATATGGTAAATAACTTAAAATATTTTGTTGTGCTTACAAATTTTAAATTCGTTATTGTTCTGAAAAGAAAATCGGTTTATGTTGACTGGTAATATAGTCCCCCATGATTGTCTCATGCATTGTGAAGATCACTCGAGAACACAGCTTATACGAATACCAAATTGTTATATTCTTCCAATGGATTCGGACAGGATTCGAATATTTGTCCTTGTTAATAAAAGTAGCCAATCCATTATCGTTTCTTTGTCGACTTTCATATTTATTGACACACGCACGCACACCTTCACCCCGCCTAGCTGCATTTTTAAAAGCACTATTCAACTCAATCTTATTAATCCAATTAAATGACAATGGCGTTAGGGGTATTCTTTCGTTATTGAAGATTAAGACAGCCAAATCAATTGATTTCAGTTGGTTGTTGTTTTTTTTTTAAAATTTTTTATTCTTATTCTGTTCATATCCAAAATCAGTACTTTTAATGCTAAAAGACACGGTGTAAACGCTGCGCAAGCTTTACGGTTTAACCATTTATAATACAAAGGAATTCTCTATGAAGCAACTTGTTCATGATAAAAATCACACGTACATATGACCTGTTTAATATAGCTACAAAGGGATACGTTGATTGCAGGTCTCTGAATGTTGTCGAATAGGGCCTATATCAGACATGTCCGACAAAAATGACGACTGAGTATAAAATTAGCCAATTAGGCATTAAGAATCTCATACCACGATTTCTAAAATAAATGCGTTAGCTGAAATACATTCGCGGGTATTGATCTGTTATTATATGTAAGACTTATATTGCAATAGGCGTTTAATACCTTGAAGATTCTGTATACAGTATAATGCAACCTCTACTAGGTTTAGAAGTAGACTATTCGGTTCCATGCATAAAACTGGATTTCCAACACTCACGTATATCATTTTCAAACAGACACAGAAAAGAAAATGAGAAGGAAAAACTAAGATCAAATTCCTTTTTTTAACTTAAACGATTTTTTTTCAAGGTCATAAAGACTGGATCACATTATGTCTTAGTGATATGTAGATGACTTTAAAATAAGAAAAGGATATCTTCGAAGTTTTTAGCATATTGCTAATTCCATACCTATGTACTGACCTTTAAATTAGTTTTTTTAATTAAAAAATGGGGATATATTCTGGAGACAATTTTGAGAGGAAAGATAATCGGAGTGGGGTGGATTGGGGTAGTGGTGTGTAGAACTGACTTCAACTATTCTAGATGGAGCCACTGTCCAACTATTAACATGTCTTTTTAGGAACTCTGGTTAATTGATAAATTATTGTTTGGTTGCAAATTAAATTACCTTCTGAGTCTGCGCTTACATTTCATTTGATTTAGATATTTGAAGTTGTTCCCTTTAAACTACTTCAACGTTGCATACTTTACATTTAAAATTCTTTCTCTTGCAAACGGTTGCTCAAATTCACAGCGAAATATTCGTATATTATATTCTGATCCGAATGTTCTGTATTCATTTCAGTTCTTTATGAAAATAACTCACCATTTAGACTAGTTCACCTGCTATATACTCAGAATAATCAATATATTTTTATGCACTTAATTTGAGATGCAGCGTTACACTTATTCGCGGAATTGACACTAGTATATAATTCATATTTTCAATATTAGATAGACTTTAGTGAGATTCCTTCAACTCGATGATCTAGTATTCAAAAACATTTGTCAAATAATATCATCGAGTCTTGTTGTTCGAGGTCTATTTAATTATTATATAATTTTGATTATAAATGATTTGGTACAGTATACACAAGAGTATGAGTGGTCTAGTGAATTTTAATTTTGATTTTTTTTTAAATTATGAGGAAGTTTTGCTGGTCTTGCAAATTTTTAGAATTTTATTTTTATGTTCTTGTACCCATGTAAGATACATTAAAATAAAAAATATGAAGGACTGGTTCGTGCCAGCATAGAGAAACAATGGAGAGATATCTTGGAATTGTTGATTTAGAAATGATAATTATAGTAATAATTTAGACTGTCTCATATCAACAGCTCCCAGCAAGGAGAACGATATTCATAAATGAAAACATTCAAATAATGGATTTAAAAAATATACTGGAATTTTTTAACATGTATATCATTTCGCACATTTGTGTCTTTGAACTAAAAGCAATCGTAAAACTTTCATTCTTAACTCTTACATATAGAGTCCTGTTCACTAGGATCTAAAACGTCTTCTTATTTTCAGTTTCATTTGCCCTGAGCATGTTTCTCGTCATTCAAATTCTCAGAGACTACATCCCCAGAATTTTCTCATCTGACACGTAAGTAAACTCTTATTAGAAACAGAATACACAGTATAGCTTAATATTTTCATCGTATTAATATAAGATTTCATTAAATCCTTTTTATAGCGCATGCTTTCAGGATCAGAGCATTACCATGTTTGGCAATCATTCATTCGAGTTGAGCGTACCAGTGGCTGCCCTTGGACATTGACGTTCCTATATATACCTTGATTTTTGGTGATGTGTGCTTAGTCGTGAGGAAATATGAGTAGGTAAGGCGATGGGTGCCGTTAACATGCAGACCCGTATTTGAATCCCCGTAGATTACGAATTCAAATTTATCTAACCCGTATGATAGTATTATGCAAACCAAACAAAATGCATGTTTCGTTCTCTGTCAGCAAACATAATTTCCGTGCTTTTCAAAACCGATCACTATCATTTAGGCATTATGGGATTGAGCACTGCATGTCAGATTTAGTTTCCTCCGAACCTCCCGAGAGTTTGCAAAAATTGCGCACCCCAGAAACTGAAGACGTGAGAAAGGAAGTGTTTTAATGAGCTTGAGCTATGTAATATTTTGGAAACGCACATAGCATCAAACTTCTT